>JAMKCH010075215.1:0-14272 GCA_023653785.1 Ophioderma brevispina
ATAAGCGGTGGACAATCGCAATATAAAATGTCCATTTTATGACCACTTTTACTTTTACCTGATATTCCTTGCACTTAATTTTCCTTGCTGAAATTCCATGCCGGAATATTGGCAATTGTATGAATCACCCCAAGTTCTTCCTGGAATACTGAAAGTTTGCTGGGGTATTTTGATACGTGGTAAATTGCTTTATAAAATGTCCATTTTAGGCTAGAGGTTTCATATAGAAGTATGAAAATGAGGTATTGCAATTGATTAAGAAATGCGCTACTGCGCGATGGAAATCAATTGCAATACCTCATTTGAGTATACTTGGGACCTCTACATGTATATGAAAACTTCTACCCATTTTACTACCATCTTTACTTTTACCTGATATTCCTAGCTGGAATCCCATGCCAATTGTATAAATCAGCTCAAGTACTTTCTGGAATAATGCACGTTTTGTAGCATAGTTTGATAAGGGGTGAGAAATCGCTATATAGAATGTAAATTTACAACCATTTTGCTTTCATCAAATATTCAAAAGTTGAATTCTACAGAGTGTGCAAAAATGCAACATTCAGAAAAAAAATTAAAAATATCTCTTGTTTCAATCTTCGCTAAACCTATATACTATATGAAAGTCTAATTATCCCTCTATCAATTCCCATTTACCTCATCCCATTTTGGTCCATAAATCCAGAGATACAATCAATTAGGTGAAAGGGTATAAATTTTAGTTAGCCACTTTCACCTTGATGTGTTTAATCTTGGTAAGTTGCGAACAGGTATTGAAATGGCATTGCAATTGGTGACATAACTTTCGAAAAGGTTACCAGATTAACATTTGAATGTTTAATTAATGTTGCAGTATTGATTTAAACAAAAGCTACATTATATATCTGATTCAAGTTAAAGGGATTAGCAGCGATAATGCGAGAAAATCGAAAAATGTGGAAATACATTTTTTAACTTATAAATCAGGAATCAACTACTTGCAGGTTATGTTGGCCCAACCACGCCAGTAACAAAAATACCAAAATATGAATTTTGATGACCTTTTCGATGTTTCGGATCAGCAAATCGCTGCTTATCCCTTCAAAGCGTGCCACATTGAGCATTGCTTCAAGATGGCTGGACCTCAGCCTGGAAACCATCAACAGACATAATTCACCACTGAAGAGCGTGTGATTATGGTGACGGCTTACAAAAGCTACTAAACAAGAATTAAAATGAAGCTTTGACAAATACCAGCGACATGGGGTAGGCTTAATTAGGAACAGAGGCAACAGTTTAGTCAAAGGCAAAACCAAGTACAAACAAACAAACAAACTAAAAACAGCAAGAACTCGGACAAACACCAACAACATAAGAACGACACTCTAAAAGATCCAAGCACAAGAAGGAATACAGTACACTTGACTACGTCATCTTTTAACCACATCACAAGGATTGATTTGGGCTAGCATTTGTACCACATCCAACAGAGGTATTCCTTGCAATGATATTACAGTACGGCTTTTGTATGGCACGCTCCCACGTATCAAATCATGTCGAGTTTCAGGCGCTGTATATCGAGTTTTACCCCGCTATATGTCGAGTTTACAGCGCTGTATCCAGTTTGAACTCTATGTGCCGAGTTTCATTTAAATCATGTCCGAATAAAATCATGTCCAGAATAAATCATGCCGAGCTTTAAAAAAACGACATGATTTTTTCAACATGTACAAACTGGACATCGCATTGATTTTGTCTCAACATGAGCAAAAATCGACATGATTTTTTTTCTCAACATGAGCAAAACTCGACATGATTTTTGTCTCAAACATGAAAACTCGACATGTTTTTTTTTACACATACACCAAACAATCATGTCGAGTTTTCTCATGTGAGGAAAAAAATATGTCGAGATTTTGAAAAACGGACATTGATTTATTGTTAGAAACTCACCATATAGAGAGCCAAAACTCGGTTGTATAGAGGCAATGGACAATAGCGCTGTAGTAAACTCGACATATAACGCTGTACACTCGACAAATATGGCGAGGCGGAAAACTGAGATACAACAGCGCGTGAACTCGACAAGCGCGGGAAAACTCGCCATGATTGATACGTGGGGTGCCCATACCATTTGCCTACCGTCCCAATAGGTCTCCAAAGCTTTCACCGTACTCCTTACCCTGGACTGCTTCCTAACAGAGAGTGAGAGTGGCCCGAGTGGAATTGGAACATTGCTTTGTAATTTTGCTCTAATTTCCTTTTAAAATAGTCCAAATTATTGTAGAGAAAAAAGTTTATGGAGCTAAATGAACTGAGAAACGATTCCTAACAGAGAGTGAGAGTGGCCCAAAGTTGAATGGGGACATGCTTTGTTTAATTTTTGCTATACATTTCCTTTAAAATAGTCAAATGATTGTACAAAAAACAGTTTTATGTAGCTAAGAAAAACTGTTCTATTGAAAACTTTGATGCGTTTTCTTCAAAGTGCGTTTTGCGTTGTATCTTTAAAAAATAAGATCTAAATGTTGCACTTTTTAGCACACTATAAGTCCAAACCTAAAACATGAAACTACATTCAAATAACCGGGTATTAGTATAGATATTGAAAATTTCGATTATTTTTGCCTACTTTGGCGGCCCATTTTACGATGCCATCATGGATGTGGGAAGTGTATTCCAATAGCAAATATCAGGAAGGGAATGCCAAACGGAGTAAAAGTTGGCACAGAGTGGTTTGTGTAAAAGTATACAACATGTATTTTGACACCAAATTGTGAAAAAATTGACCCGATTTGTCAACATGTTTCTTCATTCCATAGCATTGATGGGATAGATATTTCCTGTTAAGTTTTCGTCAGTCATTACTTCCAGAATTGGTCTGCCGGTACTTTTTTCATTTACACTGTACCATCCAAAATAACGTGTGGCCTCCTAAGTTCTTTACTTTGTATTGTTTACATAGTGCGAAGAGAGTTCCTGACACCATGAAGTGAAGTATTGCGAACATTAACAACCATCTTGTTTGCATTGGAACACTTTAAATAGCTCCCTATTTATAAAATCATTTGCTCCATTTATGGGAAGGAATATTAATTAATATGAGACTATAATATATTGTGATCACAAGTATCAAATGCTAGAAAAATTTGTTTTTAGTCTCATGTATTTTGTCAAAAATAAAGCATACAACCGTCAAACACTTGTCTTTCAAGAATGTTAGAGAAAACGGTTGGACAAATTGGTCTAAGTTAAGAGTATTTCATAATATTTTCGACCATCTCAGGTGAGTTAAGAAATGTTACCACTTATAAATTGAATTTTAATGTTCTAGTGATCTTTTTAAAAACGAAATATTAAACATACTTTAGAATAAGGTTTCACGAATATCCCGATACCAGTTTCAAGTTTCATTGGCTTGTGATGCATGCAATGAATGCACAGTGGACAATTAACAGTGGATAAGGAACGGGTGCAGACTTTGTAAACTGCTCCAATTCAGTTTGCTTCGGACAAAGAATAAGATTTGAAAAATGACGTAATTGTTTTTGTCAAGAATTGTAGAGCCATACGAAGCACACAGTGTAATCATCGTTGTAGGATATTTGGTGCCTCACATGCCTCAACTCACACCATTGGCGTGGAACGGGGCGGAAAGAAAGTACAGGTCCGTCCCAATAATTTTGCCCCTCGCCTGGCCGCCCCCCCCCCCCTTTAATGATAAAAAAAAGCCACAACATTGAAGTCGAAAATGATTTCGGCTTCCAGAAGAAGTCCATTACAAAATTGCAAGAACTCTGCAATGACGCCCTTTGGTACTCATCCACAATTAAGGTATGAACTAACACGATCTCTTGCCTTGCAGAACTCTAGAGTCATCATAAAAAAGGTTTATAATAAACTGATCCCGCTTCTTAGAGCATGACTGCAGAAATATAGTGAAAGATGGCTAACTTAAATGCAACAAAAAATGACTGTAGTCACGTTCAACACAAATGCTCTAGTGACGCCCCAATGGTCGTCCAGTGAAGGAATAAACTGACGACGCCCTTGAAAACAAAATGCTGACGCGTCCAGTGGAAGGCATAAATGACACGCCTGAAAACAAAAATGCTGAAGTGTCAGTGAAGGAATAAACTGACGCCGCCCTGAAAACAAAATGTGCTTCTATATAGGCAATAGCACCCTGCCAATACTGATGCTGCCGCCCATTAAGACACTTGCGAAGAAGTACTGCAATGGCAACCCTATACTTCAATACTATACTCTAAAAACATGAATAATATAAAATTAAAAAAAATTCATGCCCCCCTTTGAAGCGCAAACGAGCAATTGATAAGAACGACCAAAAAAACAGCGCCTGCGAAGGTTACACGTTATGTTACACTATAACACCTATGGAAACAAAATGCACAGGTGATACAACTATCAAGTCAGAACCAATGCCCACCACTAGAAGCAAATTTGCATCGGTCGATGATGCAATATGTCTCTCCGGTTATCCAATGAATCTCAACTGATCGCCGCCCTTTCGAAGCAAATTTGTATAGAGTTCTAACAAGCAGCGGCGCACATATTTTGTTATCAAAAAAGTAAATGAATTAAGGACGCCTTAAGAATTAATCAAATTTGCAAAAGTTAATAAGCGGTGGTGGTGCACCTATTCTGGCTATGTAATGAGCTATGGGTCTATGCGGCGTTAAAGGAAATTTGCAAAAATCTAACAAGCAATTGAGCCACTGGTCATATCAGTGAATCAAACTGGTGCAGCCCTCCCTTACATGCTGAAAAAAAATGCCGACGTTAACAAGCACATATGCCCCTTAAACTGGTAGCCAATAAAGTAATATAAACTTATGTCGCCCCATAGAAAGAAATTGCACCAAGTCTATATCGGTACAAGTTCCCAACAACTTGACCGCGCTTTACGGTTTTGAAATACAATCGTCTTAATGGGCTGTTGGGGCGATCTGCTGTGTATAAGCCACTTAGGATGTGCACGCGCTGAAAGCACCGCCCACTCTACACGCTCTTCAAATGTTTTCTGTCCTGGAGTCTGACAAGCATATTCTGCATATTGGTTTCAATATAAAGAAAGAACGTCTGGCGCCCAAGAAGCAAATTTGCCACAAGTCTCTAAACAGCAATGACACCATTACGCTACCATAGCGCTATAGTGATGGGAACAGGCCACCTATTCCGTATCTGCATCGCTAATTGGCGGGCTATTCTTAGACATGCTCTACGTCATGGGAACTCCTAGCAGCCAAACGCTGTGTTAAAGGCTCTGCGACTAGCTTGATTGAACACGGAATTGAAACAACGTTTTCGCGGTACTTGGAATTATCGACGAAATCAACGAATAGGTGGTCAATCTGATGTTACAAACTGGTTCCTGACATAAAAAGCCCCTTAGCTCACTAGTTTTGGAAAGCCTGACGTGTGCATACTGACAGAGCAATCGAGAATTTGAGCCCAGCTGATTAAGAGTGTAAGGTAAGAAAACAAATTTTTGGGCTTTATGGATCGGTATTTTTAACGTTTTTCGTCTTTTCAAAAGGTAAAAACTATATTATAAACTAGTCACTAAACTAGACAATTTCGTTAGGAATATTTAGTGCGGAAATCGTTACGTGGCCAAGTATGCTGCGCAATCTCCAGTGTACCGCAATGCTACAAAAATCGAATCATCGCTATCGACCACGGTGTGATGGTTGTGATGTTGTTGATAACTTCCTAGCGCAGTGAAGATTGCCAAGGTTGCCGAAGATTCAACAATGGCCGCCGCTGTGTGCCAAGACGACCGGGAAAGGGTGTGAGTTGTATACATCATTCAGTTCCAAAGATCCCAATGCCGCCAGGAAGGCAGCAAAACGCTGTAACTCTATTTTAACTGATTTGAAACTGCATTGAAATAATCAAAACAAACTCATGATAAAACAATACAAAACTGAATCTTTATAGCTGTAGCGACAGCAGGGTACAAACAAATTACCTTCTTTGCAGCCTGCAAATTGGGGGATGAGTATCATCATGCCATCAAGTCAGGTGCGGAACATTGGATCCTGTTCGACACTAACATGACAGTCCAAGCAATGAGGTGCTATTCTCTTCTGCAACTTCCAACTACGCAACGTTACAGACGACGCCGCAGGGCCGTAGCCAAGGGGGTACGGGTGCGACGTACCCACCCAAATCTCCAAAAATGCAAAAAGGTCCGCAAAAAATGATGTGTGCGAGCGAAGCGAGCTAGGAAAGAAAAGACGAAAATAGGTGTTTGAGGCTTTTATTTGGTAAAAACGGGCAATATGGGCAAAAAAAAAGGTCCACTTTTGCCAAAATTTACACCCCCTCGATTGTGAAAAGGTGTCCACATTTGGGGGGAAAGGAGGAAAGGGAAAAAAAAAGGTCCACTTTGGAAAAATCCTCACCCCCACAGAAAATCATTGGCTACGGTGCCGGGCTACGCCGCTTTTCTGGACAAGAAACAAGAACCAAGTAGTACCTGCACGAATTCTGTCGCAGGCCGGGATTATGGCAATGCCCTTCTTAGGGGAAAACATAACTGATCAACCGTCTTCAGTCCATCCAGAACAAATCGCCAACTGATGTCTCTGCTGTAGACGTGATTAGCCCCGATCCACTGCTTCACTCACTCCATGGCTTTACCGTTGTGAACGCATCCTCTTTAAGCTATGTCTTTATGTGTATAATAATGAAGGGTTCATGCTCCAACAATTTACTGACAGCTTCTGTAAAAACCGAGCAAGACCATTACAGGGACCAGTCACTCGCTCATCATCTGACACATCGCTTCTCCCTACACGTACCAGGAGTCATATTGGTGATGACAGAGCTTTGGCTGCTGTAGGGCCTTCACCGTGATGCTCCCACCATATAGTCCAAAACCGGTTTTGTTTTTTTACAAACATATTCTCTTTCAACACAATAATTCTTGTTGGTTTGTGTCTTTGTTGTTGTTAAGTTTGTCTATTTGTGCAATTGTGATCTAGTTGGAATTGGCGCATATAAATTCTGGTTGTTAGTTATTTAATTTGTTTCATTAATTTTTCACGAGAAAACCGTTGCTGTGGAAATTAAACATTGCAAGGGTTTAGCGCTTCGCGCGAGAAGAGGGTTACACTCTCCCCCACCACCCACCCACAAACATTAAGGCACTTATATTTTTTTATAAAAAATTAAAAAAAAAAAAAAAAAATTCTTTTTCTAGAAAATGGAGTTCCATTCCTGTGACCGCGATGTCTTTTGTTTGCTGTACCACAAGTCAATGTAAGGGCGTGTGGTGGTGTCAGGATTTGGTCAACTAGGATGCTGATCGGGGCCGAGTGTATCCATGATACGGAACGTCCTAAACATGGCCCGTATTTGAGGCTGGGGCTGATTGGGAGCAGTCAGGGTTTCACCCTACTCTTATTCGACCCTGATGCGATTGTACATGTACAGTTGTGACTATCTGTACACGGGACAGGACGGCTTGAGTCCCCTCGAAGGACGGGATGCTTTCATGATCCCTTGGAGCAATTTCAAGTGACCCATGGAGGAGAGCGGTTATTCTGATTTAATCAATAGCTGGTAATACAGATCAAATCCAGACGCATTTATAGTACCCGAATAAAACCAAGCAAGTGCCACGACCCCCGGGATCGAACCCGGATTTTGATGGAAATTGCGCCAGAGGAAAGCACCCGAACGCTAGCCACGCTCTCCCACGATGCTCTCCACGCGATTTGTCTAAAATAATGTTCAAAAAGTCATAATGGCGAAGTTTTGACCTAAATAAAATTACTAGAAATGTTCGCCCCGGAAAGGGAAATAGGTAGGGCCCCACACATCGGTACGTCCCAAAGTAAAAATCCTTCGACGCGATTGTATCATGCCATGGCGAGACATCGAACGAATGGAGTGAGAGAGGTGCGGGTTATTTGAAATTGGTTTTGTTAAGTTAGCGTACGCTAATTACTTGTTCTACGTTTCTTTCTCGTCTTCTTTTATTCTTCTTTCTTTCGGACAATTGGCTCTATCTTCCACATACTTGATCGGATTAAACCACAATTGGTCAGATCAGAAGCATGGGTTTGTTGAAACGGTGATTCAACATTATGCTTTGTTTGGGGCAAAGGTCACGTAGGCGGTCACCGAGGTCAAAGTTATTTACTGTGTGTTAAAATTTAAACAGGTCAAATAGAAAATCTGTGTAGCTCATCTCATAGACTGATGAGAGGTCAATAAAAATAAAGTCAATAATGCCTTCATCACTTGACCAATGGATTAGGGAGGGTCAAAGGTAAATATCCAATACGTTACACTTCAACTAACTACTCCTCCTACAGATTAGTAAACTTATGGTGTGAGTCTGCATATAATAGATTGAGCCTTAACAAAAGTTATCGGTCAAAAGGTCAAATATGGGGTCATCGAGGTCACAGGGTCAAACAATTATGTGTGTAAAATTTTAAAAAAAAGGTTCAAATGAAAATAAATCTGTTTAGCTTCATCTCATAGGACATGATGAGAGGTCAATACGTCAATTATGAACTCTTCATCTATGACCTATGGTTTGGGTCAAAGGTCAAAAAAACATCAAAACACGAAAAATCACAACAACTTAAACTTTTAAAAAAAGAAAAATTAAAAAAAAAAAAAAAACCCCTGATGTGTGAGTCATGCATATGGGAATTCGCTGAGCCCCTTAACAAAAGTTATGGGATCAAGAGGTCAATACGGAGGTCATGTGAGGTCACAGGGTCAAACTATTTACTGTGTGTAAATTTAAAATTAGGTCAAATAGAAAATCTGTTTAGCGCATCTCATAGGACTGAGTGAGAGGTTCAATAAGTCAATCATGACCTCATCACATGACCCATGGTTTAGGTGGTTTCAAAGGTCAAAATACTTCCAATTGTTACACTTCAAACCACTGCTCTTCCTACAAATTAAGCAAACCCTGATCGTGTGAGTCCTGCCTATTAATTAGCTGAGCTCCTTACAATAGTATGGGTCAAGGGTCAATATGGGGTCATCTGAGTCACAGGTCAAACATATTTACTGTGGTAAAATTAATATTATGTCAATATAAAATTGTTTAGCCCATCTCATAGGACTTGATGAAGGTCAATAAAAGTCAATCGTTACTTTATCACTTGACCCATGCTATAGGGATCAAAGTCCAAAAATACTTCAAATTAAGTTACATTTCAATCACAACCACTCCTACAGATGTAACATGATGGTGTGACTTATGCATTACTGAGGAATTTACAAAAGTAATGGGTAAAGAGGTCACTTTGTGTCCTCTAGGGTTATTCTGCCCCGCCTAACTTACACGTGCTCTTGCAAGAGCACTAGTCTATTCTTGTTTTGTTCTTTCGTCCTGTTGTGTTCTGAATTTGATAATAAAACATATGTACATAAAACTAAGAAAAAAAAACCTATTTAAAAGCACACACACACACAATATTTCGGGCAGAATGTTCTTATAAATTTTGCATCTATCCAATGTGAATCGATGGACAGGTCGCAAACCGACTATTGTATTCAAAAGGGTAAAGCTCTGTTAATATAACCGATTTAATGATCTTCGTATTAAATTAAATATAAATTAAGACATGACATTCTGTTGATCCACACTTGTTGAGATATAGCCACTTAAGATGCAAAATGGCAGTAAAATCAGTATCCTGTTTCTTTTGACTCACTCTAGTTGTTAATCGTTTTGGGATATTTTCAGAAAATGGCAATTTTGGATCTTCTGGACACATTTTTTTTAAAGACAAATTAATTATCGCCCTCGTGCCTCATTTATATGATGATAAAAATTAAGAATGCATCCAAGAGTCTATCTGATTACCTATCTTTCATTTTTAATCACATTATGTGAAATTTTGGGGTATTAATTGAAAAAATGGCGAAAAATGCACTTTTTTGGGGCCCAATAGGATTTTTGCGTCCTTCAAAGCTAACAGACTCACATACGTGAATGGTTTTATTGACTAAATAGAGTATCATTTTGCCCCTTTCATTTGATACAAACATCATTACCTGGGATTAAACATAAAGGTTTTATAACAAAACATGATTTTGAGTGATGTCTTTTTCTTTCCTTCAAAAATCTGACTGAAATTTAAAAAAGTCATTTTTCACCCACAACCCGCGGGTGCTTCCTGCAAGACTTCGTTTTTCGGATTCGCGAAATTTTGGATAAGAATAATCTTCTCAACAACCATCTGACCTCAACGGGGCACTAACTGGCAAGCTGAGGGGCCTAACCCCTGATATGGCACGTGATGTTGAAGGATTTCATATTCATATACTTTAGCTTGTTGTAATTCTATACTTTTAGCATTTTGGTGTTTGTATCAGTACGGGCAATTTCTGGATTCCTGAGCCGCCTTAAGCGAAAGAAATGCTTATTTTGGTGAGCCACTGTGGCAATTTGGGCTTTTTTTTTACCAATTTGACGTGGGTTAGTGGGTATTTTTGCACAGTTCTACACTACTGGCGTTGTCACCGTAACAATAACTGACTCTTTCGGAATATTTTGAAAAAAACCTAGTTTATCCACGATCTTGGAAATTCCTAATAGCGTTTCATTTCACTGATAATAATCTCCTGTATGATTTTTGGCGACAAGGTTGAATTTGCATGGCTTCCATAACAAAAACCTCTACATGTATGCTGCTGATATATCCCAAACGTCACTTTACTGCATTTAAAATGCAATTTTGGTTTTCACTTAATTCTCATGGGCCTAAACATGTTCTTTTTTAAAAAAAAATGGCAACTTTGAGCATGTTTCTTTCACATTTTAAAACTCTCACACGGAAATAAAACAACATCACACCTAAGTACAAGCTAAATCACCAAATACAAATTTGAACATATGATGACCAGAAAACATTTTTTAGTTACGAATCACCAAAACTCGCCCGACGTCAGACCGGCGACACCAAGATTCTCTATAGTCGCCAAAGCTAGTTAATTTGCAAATCGATGTGATGATGTGAAATTGATGAGGAGCGGATGTTAAATTGCCTCAATTTCACTATCAAAATGCCAATTAGTTTGAGAAAACATAAGTCTACCATACAATCATGAATTCCACCCTTTTTTTTTCTTTTAAATAAAGTATAAACTAGGCATTTTCAGAATTGAAAGCAACTCGTTCCAGATGCCATGACAAAGAAAGTAGTCCACCCCAAGATTTTTGATCCTTACGGCAGCCAGGTAGTGGTTGTATAACCTTGAAACAACTCACGGGAGCGGCCTTTGCCTTGGATAGGGGGAAATTTCCCCTAGATTCTAACAAGTAAGAGTATAAGGTTACCTCTCCTTTTGAGGGTGATGTCAGATTTTCCTCAAGGGACGTTTAGGGGGATATGATTTCATGCCCCTTCTCTCTCTCTCTTGCGTCTCTCTCTCTCCCTCCTCACCCTCTCCTCTCTCTCTCTCTCCACTTTGTAAACAGGATAACACCAAAGTCGGAACTTTTTTCTTGATAAAACTGATGGAGATTTTGGCAAGTGAATTTTTACAAAATTAGGTACGTGTTCTTGCGAGAATGATTTGTATCCAACTTTCGTTTCGTTAACAATACCTACAGATACATTTTTTTTCTATTCATTTGCTTTGATTGGCTTCACTCACACTGGAAAGACCTTCCAGTTCTCCATTTCAAGAAGCTTTTTTTAAGGTTTCAACGAGAAATTTTACATAAACAGTGTTCCTTAAAAATATTCGGATTTATGCACTGATGTAAAAACTTTCATTGAAAAATATTCCTGTCTGAAAGCGATTAAGCTGAGAATATTTTAAGTACAAAAAAATATGACTGAGTTGGCAGAGGAGCGATAGCATGTTCTCTATAGGTTTAGGGGCTCGAAAGGTGTCCTCGTTCCTAGCGGATAGCATCAGAATTCAGAACGGATTAGTTATATACATATACAATTTTATATGTATCGCTCTCATGCCAACCAAGTCGTAAGTCTGATAGCTTCAGTTGGCTTGGAGGCCGTGCTGGTGAATAAAGAGGTCGCCGGTTCCCACGGTCCCGAATCCGGCAAGCGCACATGGGTTTTTTCAACACTTGTGATCGCTGGACCATCTCCCAGGCGAAAGCATGCAAATGGATATTCTTCCCTTGTCACCTGGAGAACTAAGTGGTTGAATTAAATTTCAAAACACTCTGCCTATCGTCTACATGTGAAAGAATGAGACCTTGTTGTGGTTTCCAATAGTAACCTATACAATAATAACCAATACGGTTTAACCAATAACCACACAGCGAACCCACAAAATTTTCAGAGGTTCAGTATTGCTACTTACATTTGTTCTCAGTGCGATTTTGCTACCAACGTGAGGTTCATTACTAATTGATAATTAAGGCTTAAAATTATTCATGAAACTGGTTTAGCTACTATATATAGTGGGCTGGCGTAGAATGCGAGATTTGTACAGTTTACCATGTTCCATATTCGTTAGTCCTTATTAGCAGCACAATGACCATCTTTACTGCATTTTTTGCACTCTGGACTCTGCGATCATTAGTAGAAATACTCTTTGATGATTTCTTTCTAGTATATGCTGACTACATTTATAGATAAATGTATTAGTAGACCATAAGTTACAGAGGCGGAATTGGGATGGGGGAGTTCTATCCTTTATTGTAAAAAAAAATGCCCCATGTGTAATCCCTCATCAAATATGTACACAAACCAAAAAATATGCACTATCACTAAAATTTTTTTCACGCAATATTAGGACATTCATGGGGTTATTTATTTGACATTTGCAATCCATTTCCATCCCATTCGGGTCATTGCACATGTACTCCACGTTGAATTAGAATAAAAATTTAGAACTTCTACCCTTCGGACTGTTTGCCTAAGCAAATTATCATCCCCCACACTTTTAAATAAGTTTCCGCAAGTTTGTCCCACTAGTATTTCAATTTTGCCTATGGCCTATCTACGAAATACGAACACACCCATTGGTCAGAATTAATTTGTTTACATATTTTAAAAAATTGATTTTAACACTTAAATGACCATAAGGGGTTTTCACTCCCGTTAGTGCCCAAGGGGGTGTGGGTCCATGTGGACCCCCCCCCCCCACTTTAGGAAACCACTGTTCCCGAGGGAATTTTGGTAAACGAAATTTATAACCACATGTTGAAGGGTCATAAGACAACCCCAAATCAGTAATAAAAAATTGAAATTTGTCTATTTGGGCCGCAAAATTAGGGGCAAACATGTTTCAAACAACACACGAAAAATGAGGCAAAAAAGGAAAATTTCAAAAGTAGCCTTGGTTACATCAAAACTTTTTGACAACTTATTTTAGGTTGATATCTACTCTACTTCTAGAAAAAGACCAAATACATGATATTTAAAAACTTGAAGTTTTAGGCATCCTGTATTTTTACGGGTGTTGACACAAATACACGTCATTTCCAACAGACTTTGTACAGTGACGGTTTAGCAACGGTCCTCCACTACATGAACGTGTTTGTTTTCAGCACATAAGGGTTAATTAGTTTTAATGTTACTATCCGTATAAAGTAATGGATGTGTGAAAATATTCAGCAAAAAACTTGCTGATTTTTTTTAATATTCTCAGCCGACTTCCGGTAGTGCCCCCAAGGGGGGGGGGGGGGGGGTTCATGGGACCCTCACTAATTAAAATCATTAACGGCTTGGCCGATTTTAAATTTTTGGTATGAAAAGAAGCGCATTAAAAGTCAAAACATTAAAAAAAAAAATCGGCTCGTCCCGTAAAAATCCACGCGTAAAGCGGTGAGCGCGAAAAACAAAAAATTGGAGTGTCCCTAGGACCCCCCCCCGGCACGTGTGTTAAGATGCCCAACTTGGCGGATTTGGAGGTCTCTATTACCACACTTCCAACTACTACTTCATTCAAAAGCTTACCTAATCAATGAAAAGCGTTAACTTTTAAGACCTAATGTAATACACTATTGTTCTTGTTATTAACCAACTTAAAATTTTAAATTGTATATCAACATTGAATTTAGAGAAAATGCAATGTAGGCCTATATCTTGAAACCAAATATTACAGGGGCACACCCTCCGGTTACCCGCCCCAACTTCCCATTATCTTGTTTTTAAAAAAGTAATTCGCTTTGTTACCAAATTCCGAAATATTACTAGAGTATGCTTGCGAGAAGAAAGGAGCACCCTCCCGCATCCACCCCCCCCCCCCACACCACACACACACACACACACACTATTTACCAATTCACCTTTGGTTGCGTATAGGC
>JAMKCH010075218.1:0-31528 GCA_023653785.1 Ophioderma brevispina
GTCGGGGCTGCCATCTGACCCTCTTTCGCGCGGGCCGTTTGCGCCACTGCTGCAGCAGTTTGTCTCCTTCCTGGAGCCCGTCAAGCTGCGGCGGTACAGCCTGTTCCCGGGCCAGCAGGCGGGTCGACCCGTCCCACCCTCGTCTTAACGTGCCTAGGGACTTGGGGTGTCTCCCCACACCTTCTCGCCTATACCCGCGTCGGTCTGGCTGGGTGCAGTCGAACCTCACGGCTCCTGCGGCCCAGCCTATGTCAGTTGGCTCGGTCCCTGCGGGGGCCCTGGTGTCGCCACCTGGGCGGCGGGCCTGGCCCTCCCCTTCTTCCGCTCGTTTTTCGCAACCGTCCTCTCAGAGCTCCTACCGCCCGCAGCCTTCGATGTTTTCGGAGAAGTCGCCGGCGGGGTGGACTAAGACTCGGAGGGGGGTCACCTTGGTGACACCCTTCGCATCCATTCGCCGTCCGCGGCAGCCTTCGGAGCCGGAGGAGGTGGACTCTCTTCCCGCGTGCCCCCTCATGTGCTGCGCAGGGCGCCGAGTCCTCTTGGCCTCTTGTGCGCCCGAGCGGCGTGCGGAGGAGGACAGCTCAATCTGGCTTCCCTATCCTCCCTCCGGAACGCGTCCAGCCGTTGTCGCTTCCCACCGTAGGTCTACTGATGGATCGCTCCGGGAAGATCACTCAGAAGCTCTCAACGTATCCGGTGAAAACTTTCGCCAGTCGTTGAGAACTGTCTGAAAGTGGACTATGACTCCTTCCTTAGGACTCCTGACCATTGATCTTGACCTGGCAGCCAAGTTTGCCAACAGGCAAGGGTGCCCAGGCTGGCTTCTCCCCCTTCTGGAGGACACAGCGCTGAGGCACTAGACCTTGCGGTGACCTCTGGTATAAGACTGGGCGCTTTCTCTATGGTCCTCGCCCGCGACCTCAGATCCTCGTTGGGCGCGGGTGAGCTTTCTCCCCGGAAGCCTCTTATTGCTTTGACTGTCCTAGCCGCGCTAGTGACTCGGCAGACAGAGGCCTCAATTGTCTTTGTCGCGTCGCCTGAGCTTCTTGCGACGCGAGAACGCCATCAGCTTCACACCTCGCACCTTGAGTTCCGATCTTGCATTGGAGGTTTCGAAAACCAAGCCGGAGTCGCGGGACGTCCTCTTCGGAGGTTAGTTCGGTGACTCACTGCTGCGTCGGCGGAGCGTGTTGAGTCGGAGCAGGCTCTAAGGATTCTCAGGCGAAGATCTCCTCACTGGGATCTTTCGCAAGAAGAAGAAGAATCGCTCTCGCTCTTCTTTCTTCCAGCCGTTCTCGCCAAGCAGGCCTACCGGCAACCTGCGTGCCTCATCAACCCAAGAAGCCCGCAGCTTCGGCCACTTCTACCCAGAATCCCCGGGGCCAGGCCGAATACTCGTCCCCCTCCCAAAAGCAAGGCGCCTGGGAAAGGGGAAGAAGTCTTCGTCCTAGAAGGTCACGGCGGCCCGCGGGACCTCGCCTTCGGGAGAGGACCTTACCACCGCCGGTGGGCGGCGCTTAGAGTTTTCTTACGCGCGGGAATGCCATCCATTTCCCCCGCGCCTTGGGTGCTGAGTGTGGTGGAACGGGCGTACCGCATAGAGTTCACCGCGGACCCCCGCGACTTCCCACCCGAGACCTACCCCCCTTCCGGGGGAAACCGAAGAATCAACTTCATCTGGACGAGGTCCTCGGCGCTCTTGGCTAAGGGTGCCATCTCCCCATGACCCTCCCTTCACCGAGTGGTTTTGGGTCGACGTTCTTCTTGGCCCCCAAGAAGACCGGGGATTGGCGACCCATCCTGAACCTGAAGCCTCAGGATGGAAACTCTCGCTCGATCCTGCGGCTGCCTTTTAAGGGGAGCTGGCGTCTTCTTTAGATCGAACGACCGCCCCTACCTTCACTTTCCAGTCGCCAAATCCGCCGTCGCTGCTCAGATTTTCCAAAATCCGGGCCAGTCGTCCTAGTGGACGTGCTCCCTTCGGAGCTCCACCTCTCCCAGGGTCTTCACGATGGGACCCGGGAAGTGGGCGCCTTCTCAGCCAGGGGGTCAACCTCTGCCTGAATCTGGACGACTGTTTGATCTACGGTCCGTCGCCCCAGTCGACGGCCGTATATGGTCAGGCGTACCGTTCAGGTCGTGCAGAGGTTGGGGCTTCATTGTCAACTTCGACAAGTCGGGCCTTACCCCCTCTCAAGACCTGAGGTATCTGGTTGCTCGGCTGCCACCTGCGTCCGGGCATTGCAGAGCGACGGCCCGAGCCGGTGGATGTCGTTGTCCAGACGGCGACTTCCATGGCGCTGCTTACGAGACTGGCTTCGCCTTCTAGGCTTGATGGCCACTCTCGGCGACCTGGTTCCCGTACTGTCGCTTTCATATAGGAATGCTTTCAATTGCACCTCGGGCCGGCACTACAGGCCGTCAAGCCCCCATGCCGTTTCGGATCCCCTATCAATGCAGGGATCCGGGAACCTGCATGGTGGTCTCACCGCCCCCAATCCTGACCTCAAAGAATCTCTTTCCCTTCGCCTCCAAGTCGTGTGTCATCACGACGAGCGCGTCGAAGTCGGGTTGGTGGGGTTTCACCCTAACCTCAGTCCCTCGGGGACGTGGTCCCTGTCCGAGGCCCAGGCCCAGGCCCATGTCAATCGCCTCGAACTGTGGCAGTAGAGCGAACTCTTGCTCACTTCGAGGCGAAGGTGACCAACTCCAGTGTCCTAGTAAAGTCGGACAACCTGGGGTTCACTGGTCGAGCCATTTCTCTTTTAGGGTGTATTATGTTAATTGGCGCATTCCACTTCTCAGAAGCGAAATGCATATATTTCAGTCAACATTGGAAAGGAAATCAGGCTTCAGTTAAATGAAATTTTTTTATAAAACATAATGTGTTTTGGATAGTTAAGGCTAATTAGAGCTATTTTGTTGCTCCGAAACACCGTCCGCACCCATAGTGCTGACATTTCGTATATGCGCTGGAACAATTGAGCCACAACACTACTCACTATGAAAATATTAACTAAAAAGAGTACATCATTTGCTGAATAGGTTGATAAATGTTGTCGGTACAGGTGAGCATATTTGATTGTCCTGGACGGTCCAGTGGATGCCATTTGGATTGAGAATCTCAACAGTGGGCTTGACGACACAACACGACCTTGAATTGGCCAATGGTGATCGTATCCCGATGTCGCCAAACTGCAAGATTGTCTTTGAAGTGCACAACATTGACAATGCTTTTCCTGCACCACTGTGTCCAGGAATGGTATGGTCAGAAGGAGTAGCTCTGCACTGATGGAGACCCATCCCTTGAGTAAGTGCTTACAAAATGTAGAATATGGTAACTAAAATTAATGAGTTTGGTGTGAGCGAGTTTGTGTGGTGGTTGTGTGAGTGAGTTTTTGTGTGAGTTTGTGGGAACGGGAGTTTGTGTGTTATGGTGTTCGTAGTGAGTTCAACTCTTTAATGTAAGCATTCACATTGTTTATTACAGGGTTGGTTGAGTTACAGCAAGCAGCCGAACAGAAACATTTTACGTGACTCTATGCTCAAATCTGAATGACCTGTACAAGTAATGTCAGCTTGAACCTGATGGCCAAGATGGAAGTCCTGGAATGCAATTATGTCAGACAGGTCGGGTGTAAATTAAATGGTCAACTTAAACTGTATGCTTCTGTAGTACTTCTGGATAATTGCTTCAAAATACTAGCGTCATGGATTGTACTTACAATGAAATACCGCGAATGTACACTGAAAATGGATTTGGTTTGTACAGAGAACTTGTTAACGATTTGTGCGCTTGAATTTTGTTTTCTTTGTTTCTGCATTTTGGAAAGTCACAATATTTGAAAAACGCAAAATGCATTTAGGCAAATTTAAATTCCATTTCATGCTCCTTATTCACATGAGTTTGAAATATGAGAAATATAGCATTTAGCTTTAAGGAGAACCCGTATAACAAATAATATTAACAATATACCCTGTAAAAAAAATAATTACGGACTATATATCGAGTGTTTCGTCGAAAAACAGAATTGTATTAAACCGTAACAATGAATTAAAACCATCTAGTCTGAATTACCATTTGTTTGTAGCTTGTGATGTGGTTGTTGCTGGCTTCCATACTTTTTACTTTTTGTGGGCCGCATAGCTGTGGCAAGGACACAAAGCCATCTGTTGTGCGTGTGTATGTATGTGTGTGTTTGTTTGTTTGGGTGAATGATATGTGTGTGTCAATAATTGTTAGTTTTTTTTTTTACTTTTTATAAATAATATTGAAAAGTTTTACTTCAATTGGAACCAAACTCTGTCATAGGTGACAATGGGATCCTCATATGTTGATGAGGTTTAAAGGTCATATTTTAAAGGTCAAAGGTCATGTGAGGGTCAAGTTTGAAAAATGTGTCTAAAACAAATGTAAAATTGATCTAATTTAAAACGGTAACCAAACTTTTTTGTCATAGGTGCACCATGCGACCCCTCATATGTTGAGAGATCAAAGGTCATGTGCCAGGGGCAAAGGTCATGGGGGCGGCCCACAGCTTTAGATTCTTTGAATATAGCTAGTGCGAAAGCCGAGAACTACAAAATTATAGTGTTATTTGCGATTTTTGAGCTTGTTAACTTTAAATCAGGGTTAGTCCTAATTTCTTGAGGCTCTGCTCTGTTTTGGTTTGGCCCCATTTTAAATGCTCTTTCTTTGTATTATATGCACTTATTTGATGGAAAATAACCTGAACTGAACATTGCTACTTAAAAATTGCGCTAGTGTATAATAACGTGTTTATGCGAGAAACGGCCGGCAACGTTTGGCGTCATACACGCTATAGGAAATACACATATGAAAGCATCACGTGTGAAGGTGTGTGACGCTATTGTGCCGTCCGTATTGCATCAACACAACACAAACCCATTTCTTCATGGAGTGACTATTACGTAGCCACTGAGTACCCACCTGCATGGCTACCAGACATCGCCGGCCGCACAAGTGGGGGTAACCATCCCCAAGTAGACACCAGTGCTTACCACTTTAGTCACAACCATGCTGGAGTACCTTCATGGGTACTCCTGCAAATGGCTTTGATTCTTTGTGTGAATTATTTTAGAAGTAATTCTTAATCCATTATTTAACATTGGTGGTCACATAGTTTTTATAGTTTTTACACAAAATTCATTTGTATGGGTTTTTGGTGATGCTCACGCAAATTAGAAAAAAAAAAAGTTACTACTAAGCTTGAAAATGACAGAAAGTCGTAAACAACATTGGAATGGTTTGGCGCCCTCTATGGTCTATGTGCTGCCTACAAGGCAGCCGGTAAGGGAGTACCTTGTGAAGGTACTCCCGAGCGAGTAGCTGAAGAGGTACTCCACTACTGGTGCTTACATGGGGGGCCCTGTCAGTCACCTAGCAGGCAACTGCAGATACACTATAGGATGGGTACTGCTAAGTAACATAGCTGCTATCCATCCCAGTGGTTTTGTATACTTCAACTAGTACTTAGTTGTAGGTACTGCATCAATAGTGCCAAGGGGTACCCTTGGAGTAGAGCTAGAGTACCCATGGAGTAGCCTAAGCTCTGGTTTACACCGTGAGTAGGAAACTTGCTGTGATACACAGCCCATACTACACTAGCGCGAATTTCAAATAGCGCATGGTCGACAAATGTGTTTTTCATTTTTATGTTAGTATATTCCTTTATCAATGAAACTACTCATCGGTGTTTAATAATAGTTTTATAACGTATATTGTATAAGTTATTTTTAGTACGGTTCTCCTTATGCCTATCAAGAAATATCAGTTTTGATGTCCACCTTATACACACAACTTATCAGGCAGCAGAAGACCTAAAGACACTATCAGTGATTTGCCCAGAGGTCAAAATTTGAACATGTGAGAATAGCTTAAAAGTGAGGCTAAGTCTGTAGCAGTTAATTTTTCCAAACTGAAAATTGAGAGAAAAGCAAGAAAGAGCAGTGTTCAAAGATATGAAATCTCCATTCATTTAAGTGTAGTAATAAGTGTCCTTTTGGGAACAGTAATGACTAAAAAATATCTGATGTTGTTCTTATTCTGTTGCCCCTTTGTCTTGCCACTGTAGGGTATGTTAGATACCTGTCCTTATTGCAAACCATGCAAGAACTGATTTTTTGAATGATTGTTTGGATTTTCCATTTAGCAAATCACTGATAGTTCCTTAACTAAAAAAACAGACCAACCAAATTGTGCTCCATTGAGATGTGATAAAGTGTTATTGTGCTTTATATGTAACGGCAACTGGAATTGAATTAAGGCTTTGCTTTTAAGAATCTGTGGGTGTTTAGATTATTTTTGGTGCCAAAATCTAATGACCAAAAAGTGAGTTGGAGTCCTGCCTTGTTAACCCTTGACGCTAAAAGCCCGCCGCCATGCGGCCTATACGCGACAGCGAGCAAAACAAAATCGGGGTAATGTTCTTTGAAATTTTCGGCTTAAAGGATGAATTGGCCTGCTGCTTTTGTCATCAAATAGCAAGATCATGGAACGGTCATTATCTCAAATAACTGGTTATACATGAAGAGATTTAATTAAAGTAATGGGCAAGAGTTCCATAAATCATTACACTGACTGATTTCCTTTACAACCAATTTGACTGAAACATATGCAATTTTCCTTCTGAGAATGAAATGCCCAAACCCAAAATAAACCATTTTTTAAGAGCACCCTAAAAAAGAGAAGACTCGACCAGTGACCAGGTCCACACCCTGTCGACCATCCCTCTTCCTCAATTTCGTTTTGGCCGCCATACAAAACGGACGCGTGTACCGCGCAGCTCTGTGATTAGCAGCCAAATTATCTGAGATTTTGATACTGGACTTGTTGTCGTCTCAATACGGAATACTCCTACTCCATAACCAAACATCTGGATATATTACTGGATTATCATACTGGTATTTATACCGCTCTATTTGGACGAATAAACGGCGACTTTTATACCCGTCGAGAGCTTTTTATTATGGATCCTTTTTTGCCGCCGGTGCGGTCATTTGATCTGTGTAGCGGTAAAATAAGGTAACAAAGGCACCATTGCCGCACGTTTGCGTGCTTGTGATGCCTTGCGTCTTGTGAGCCGGTTTTCTGTTCTTGTAGTTTCCATACTATCAATAAAACAGTTCTATTGGGTTGAGTGTTCTATTATTTTATTCCTTATGCTTGTGTATTCTAATAAAATAATGTGGAAACGGCCTTTGGAAAATTCTTTAACCGTGTGTGACTTTGTTACCCCCCCCACCCGCTCGGTATCTTTGTCTCCCCTCGTTGGCGGGCTCGGTTTTACCGCGGCACTCCTTTGTTTCTTGGTTTTTTTCGTTCGACACGCCTCCCATCTGGCTGTGCTGGCTCTCGTTCAATCATCACCAAACCCCGCGCCGCCACCCCTCTCCCCTCTTTCTCCGTGCTTTCATTACGGGTCTTGCCCGCTGTTGCTCCGTTTGGTGCGCGTTCCTTTGCGGTGGCCTTAAAGTTTTCAATGGTTCGCCATTTAACACTTTTTCCCTGTCCTATGTTTCGCTTATGGAAAAAGGGGTGGTGGTATCGGGCTCCGGTCCGAGGTTCTTCCAAGGCTGCCCCGCTGCTTTGGGCGCACCTGAAGGTGTTGTAGCTTCTGCTACTTCATGACGTGTTAGTAGGGCTTTTCTCCCTCGGGAGTTCGGCCCGTCTACCTCGCTACCTGCCGCTGGCTCGCCTGGTCTATAGCCCTAGGGGCTTCTCCGGTGCAGGCTGCGCGGTCGGCTCTTCCTTTTTCCCTCGGGGATTTGCGGGCTGCGGACATCCCGTATAACGTAGCATGCCTGTCGGGCCGCCTCCTCGGGGGGCTTGACTGACTACCACGCTTGTGCCGTCTGGCTCGCCTGATTTACTCGTTGCTTTCGGTGCAGGCTAGCATGGTCTGCTCTGCCCTTTCCCTAGGGGATTGGCGGCGGCAGTCCATCCGGTAGCGGTGAGGTTGCTATGGTGACCCCGGGTCTCTCGGCCGATCCATCGCTTCTAGTACCGACCCCCGGCGCTCGTGGTTTAGGACCCTGCGACTCTTCTACGACCACAGCGCTGCCCGTGGTTCCCATCTCGTGGGGCTTGATTCGTCAGGCCCTGAGGTGGGTACCTCGGCGCCCCGCTACGGGGCGCCGCTGGTGTCGTTTATGTTCACTGCTCCTTCCCCGCATGGTTAGCTCGCTAGTCACGCTGTATCAATCTGGCTCGTGCTGCATGCTTCACCATCCCTTCACGTGCTAGGAGAGGCGCGCGGGGCTTACGCTAGGTTTGGCCCCCGCTCACGCGGGGTTCCGTGCGCGGTTAACCTACTGGTGTCGGTTCCGTCCGGCTCTAGTTTCCCCCCGCCTGCGGTTCAGCCGTTTACGGCACACCCCCATGGCTCTAGCCTGCTAGCCCCTCGGGGTTAATCTGGCTTGTGCTGTGTGCTTCACCGGGCCTTCACGGGCTAGTTGGGGCGCGCCGCCTTCGCTAGTTGAGAGAACCCCCGCTCACGCGGGTTCCGTGTGCGGTTACTGCTGTGCGGTTCGTCCAGCCTAGTTCCCGCTACGGTCGCGCTCTGCTTCGGCATACCCCGCTGGCTACCTGCTAGCCCCGCGGGTTAATCTGGCTCGTGCTGCATGCCTACCATGCCTTCACGGGCAAGGTGGGGCGCGCAGCGCTTCGCCAGGTTGGTCCGCCCGCTACGCGTGGTTGTCCGTGTGCGGTTTACTGGTGTCGGTGTCGTTCGCAGCGCTTGTTCCCGCTACGGGTCCGCCGTTACGGTGCCCAGTGGGTGTTTCCGTTCTCGGCGCCCTCGTGGGGGTAGCCTGCGGGGCTTACCTCCACGGGGGACTCGTGCAGGCTGCAGCATGCCCTTTTCAGGCGCGCTGCGTGCCCGTGCTTAGCCTCTGTCGATATAAAGTCTCTCTTTCTGCGGGCTGTATAGCTCGTGCTTCCGGGACTTAGGGGGTTGTTCTCCCCGCCTTCAGGTGTGGAGTACTCCCTTTTATAGCGTCTCACTGCACCTCCTAGGTTGATTGCTTGGGTTGAATTGGATAACCACTTCAATCCTTTATGCGCTCTCCTCCGCTCCTCCCCGTAGGGGTACGCCGGCATGGTGGCCGTTTAATCTCGCCGTCATCGGCGTTGATTCCGGGTGCCGTTTAATTCTCTATCCGCCTTGTTGGGCGTGGATTTTCCGGGCTTAACCACATCAGCTGGTCTCCTCTTACGGGGGCTGTTGCTCGGGTGCTTTGTTTGGTCCACCTTCCCTGGTGTTTACTTTCAACTCACTGGGACACGCGACCTTCCTCTTGTGGGGATGTCCGCGCGCCTTGGCCTCTCTCGGGCATCCTTAGGGATGCCCGTAGGTCCTCGTGGTTCTCTTGGTGGGGTGTGGAGTAGGGCAGGGAGTTAGGAGAGTGGATGATGTAGGGCGGGGTTAGGGAGGGATGGAGAGGTAAGAGTTAATGTTGTGAGTATGGTCAGGTGCAATGGTGGTGTAGAGTGGGGATTGGGTGTTAGGTGGGGACATGTTGTGGTCAAGTGAGTAAGGGGAAGATGGAAGGTGGGGGGTGGCATGATTTTAGAGTCAATGATAGTTTCGGTTTGGTTGTGGAATTGGCTGTGAAGAGTGGGTAGGGTGCGGATGGTCTCCTCCTTCTTGGCTCTGTGGCAGGGCTCCCCTACGTGGCGGCCTAGCTTCAGTGGCTTAACCCCTGGCTGGCATGTCTCCTTGCCTTGGCGTGAAAGTCCTCTCAGCCTTGTGTAGTACCTGGGTTACCGCGTCCCATTCGCTTTTCCCCCTGACGTTGCTCTAGCTTCGGCATGCAGGGTCCCTACGGGGGTGCTCCTGCCCTGCCTGTGGTGGGCCTAGCACGCCTCTTGCCTGTGCATGGGGCGCATCTTGCCGTGCTATAAGCTTTCAGCTTCGTCAGATCAGAGCCTTAGCCTCTATGCACTCGGCTCCCGGCCTCCATAGGCTTTCAGCTCTGGGTCCCCGTCGCTGTCCTTCGTTGCGGCTTGACGCGTGCTGTCCCGTTAAGCCTAGCTCATTCGTGGGTGCTAGTATTCCCGGGCCCCGCTTCCGTGTGCACCATTCGGGGAACTTGAGTCCTTGGTCTCTGCCAGTTAATGGCGCTGGGCCGTATTATTAGGCCTTAGCTGTCCTGGCCCTTAGGTTCTGGCTGTTAGGCTTACTGCTAGCTAGCCTGGTCCGCTGTCTCCCTCGGGGAGCTTGGACTCTAGCTGATCAGCTCTTCGCTGCTCCGCTCCTGGGGATCAGCGGGGCCTAGTGCCGCTTCCGAGTCGGCAGTGACAGTTGTCCGTCTGGCTTAGTCTCTGTTCCCCCCTTGGGGTCTAGACCATGTTGCTAGCCGTGGCTTGATACTGGGTCTTTGGGTCTTTAGGCCCCTGGCTTCCTCGGGTGGTCGTTGTCCTATAGCCCATTGCGGTCTTTTGACTTCGTTTTGGCCTAGGCCTTGGGCTTTCAATCGTTTAGCTTTGCTTCTCGACTTTACCCCTTCATCTCCATTCCGGGGTAGCTGGGGCCCTGGTTTCTTCCCATGCAGCTTGGCTGGGCCCTTGTCGGGCCTGGCCAGGGCTGATGCCCGCTGCTTGTGTTTACCTTGTGCCCCCTTCGGGGTTTATGGGAGGCCTATGCTATGCTGGTCTTGGCGTGGGCCCCTCCAGGTGCTTCACTGTGGGCCGGCTCAGCCTGGGGTAGGGGCTTCTATGTCCTTCTCCTTGGCCGTACCCCCGTATGGGGAACCTGATATTGCTCCTTGGCTGTCTTCCTTGCCCTCTGTCCTCACTTCTGTGCCGGCGCGAGACCACCTCGGCCTACATGCCGGCTGGGTTGCCTCTCGGGGCCTAGCTGCTCTTGCCGGTCTCGGCTTTGTTTATGTCTGACCTGATGCTCCTGGTTCCCTCATGGGGCTTGGCTCCCACCCAGGTGGATGCCCTCCGTGGCCCCTCTGGTGGTCTCCGTCCCTGTCCTGTGCGCTGGGGTTGGCGCGGTGCCTAACGCTTACCTGCTCTCAGGGCCTACCTAGCCCTTGAGGTCTTTCGACATCGCCTGGACTCCGCCTACTGTTGGGTCGGCGTCTTGTCCGTGGATCCCTTCTCCCCTTTGTTTCGGGAGTTAGGGGATGGCTTTGACAGTTCTCGTTCTCGCACATTCCTTTGGCATCCCAGCTGACTAACCGCTGGTCCGCTGTCTCCCTCGTGGAGCTTGGACACGGTTTTGGGTTGCTCGACGATGCCCCTCTTTGGGGCCCGTCGTACGGGCTTAGCGCCGGGCCTTGTTTCCGGGCCTACCGTTTGGGCTCGTCCGGGCCTAGCGTTGGGGCTCGTCCGGGCTAGCGTTGGGGCCGTCCGGGCCTAGCGCGGTTCCCGGGCCTTAGGCCGGGTTGGTGCTGCCGATTCGTCGGGTCCTGTCCTTTAGGTTCCCCACCCCCCCCCTCCTCTCCAGCGGTTTTCAGCTTCCGTTGTCGATCTCTTCACTTGCGGGTTTTTCTTTTGCCACGCCTCTGTCTCAACTGCGCTGCCTAGTGGGATTCCCGCGACGGGGTACTCCCTTTTGTGGTGGGTTCTCCGAACTCGCCTTCTCTGGGGGCGGCTTTCCCATTTTGTTCCGTGGCAGTTGCTTGGTCTTGGTCTTCCCGCCGTGTTGCGACTGGATCTTGTGTGCTTTACCCCTTAGTACCCTCGGGGTCCTGGGGGCACGTTCGGGTTGCTCTGGCTCCTGTCTTTACGACCGGGAGCTCTTTGACATAGGGTCTGGCCCACATTCCACTGGGGATTGTTATCCCCTCTTTGAGTCCTGTGACTTGATCTTTTTAGTTGGTTGGGAGCTTCTCGATCCCTTGTGGGAATGCCTGTGGGGCGTAAACCCCCGTTTTGAGTCCGTCGTTCCATGTCTGACGTCTGGAGTTTGGTTGTCGAGTTTATGTACTTAACTGACCCATTTTTCTCGAGCCGTTGGTGATCCGTATTCGGTATCGTCGTCCGTTCGGGTAGCCACCTCTTCCGGTGGCTTCTCTTCACTCTCTTCTCCTCGGGATTTTGTGTCGACGCCGCTGTTCTGTCCACGGGCCTCTTGGTGGCATCCTTTTGCCCGTAGCCGTGTTCGGCTAAGTGGCTTTTTGTTTGCCTCCACCAAACCGTTCTTGGTCCGTTTGGTCCATAAAGTTTCGGCCGCTTGTTAGGTTCATCGGGTCCCTTCTAATGACTTTGGTCCACCTGCTCTCTGCTGACAGTCACCATGGTTTTGGCTTCTGCTCGGGTTCCCCGAGCAGTTAAGTGAGCTCTCGACTCGGGTCGCCACTCGGGGCTCCGACTCTCGTGTTGCTGCAGAGCTAGCCTCTGGGTTCCCCCCTCTGGTATACCTTCTCGTGGTTTCCACCCACTTTGTCTACTTTTGGGCCCGGTGTTGACTCTGCCCGATCTGAGTAGTGCTAAGTTTTACTTATTAATCGAGCATTTGACTGCTCTTCGGTTGCCCGGTGCTGGTGCCGCGCCTTCCGGTTTTGCGGAGGTCTTGTCTCGTTCTTCCCTCGGTGTTCTGTCTAACTTCCGATCGAGGCCTGCATCGTCCCTCTCCGGCTGCGACGCCTGAGGGTGGGAGTTTCGCTTATTTTGAGGCTTGTTAGCTGTCTCCGCCGAACGTCCGTTGTTTGTGTTCTTCTCGGTCGTCACTCAGCCTCCCGTAAGGGTTGTTTGGTTCTCCTTCGGTCACGTTTGGCTCGTTCCTTGACTCCTGTAGGTCTGGTCCTGACCCGAAGCTAGCTCCCTCTTGGGATCTGAGTTTGGTCGGCGCGTCTCTTGCCGAAGCCCCCAATTTTCCCTTTGGTGCGGCGTCTTCTCTATTCCCGCCTTTATTACTCTTTCGGGTCCCCTTTCTTCCCGCTGATTAGCTCGGAAATTTCTTCTCCTTGTAGCTTTTTTCTTCGCGGGTCCAGGGTTGGACTTATCTCGTCAGCTCCAGCCCCCCACTGGGCCGGGGCCTTTTTGCTTCATTCAGTCTCTCAAGCTTTATCTCCCCCGGGCTCTCCCCGTTGGTTCATACTGTGTGTTCTGCGGTCCCCCATCTAGGGGCCCGCTCCTTGGTTTTTTTGATCGGCCTTTGCCGCAGAGTGCTTCTTGCCTTTTTCTAGGGCCTACGTCGCATCCCAGTCTCCTTAAGAGTTCTTCCCTTTGCCTATTCCTTAGGCTTGTTTTTCTCTGCGGTGATTCTTCTCGGCTCGGGCTCCGCTCCAAAAAACTTTGGCTAGTCATTTAAACACATTATAAGTCTGAGGTCCTCTTACTCACCCTTGGTGTACTTCACTGTCTGTGAGTATGGGCTTTCCTGACTTTTGAATCTAATTCCATTGTGTTTTTTTGGCTCTGCCTGGCGTTTTTTGACTCAGCCTTTGACTGCATCCTATCGCCTTTCTCTCTGAGTATCATGCTCCACTCCGTCCAGACTGAGTGGTGCTAGTCTGGTGTTGATTGAAATATTCTCAACGGTGGTTAATGCATGTTTAATGCATATATTTCAGTCCAATTGGTGTAAAGGAAATCATTTCAGTGTAATGATTTATCAAAAACACATTAAGTTTTATAAAAAATCAGCTAACTGAAGCCTGAGTCCTTTCCAATGTTGACTATCCCGCTCCAGGCCCGCCCCACAGCCTGATATGGGATGTTTGCGTCCGTGTGGGCTATGGGCCAAAACGGAATTGGGAAGAGGGAATTGTCGACGGGTGTGACCTGGGTCACTGGTCGAGTCCATTCTCTTTTTTTAGGGGTGCTAAAATGGTATTTTGGGCATTTCACTTCTCATAAGGAAATGCATATGTTTTAGTCAACATTGGAAAGGACAATCAGGCTTCAGTTGATGATTTATAAAACATATGTGTTTTTTGAATAATTTTCACAGTTGATTTCTTGTATGGACTCTTATTTATTAGTTGGCAATTTTTGAAAAATTTTAAGATGTGGTGACTTCACCAGTGTTTAACATATTTTTGGCCCCCGGGGGAGCCCACGCAGATATATAAAAGCTACACAATCCGCTTTAATAAACACCCATGGAAAAAGATCGCATTTGCCCACGATTCGTTTCCATTTTGGCCTGAGAGTGATGTTATGGACGCTTAATTTAACATTTTTTATATCCTACACAACAACACCTTGTGACTTTGTATATATCATCCCTTTACGGAGTGACTTATATAAAAGCTAATTGTCAAGATAGTGGCCAGGAGTTGGACAGCAACATAACGCAACCGCGAATTCATAAAAATAGTAAAAAATTAAAAAATATGATAAAATACAGATTATCGATTAAATATAACACAAAACCCAACACACGCCACTTCTCAAACTCCGCTGCAAAAAATGCCTAACCAAACCTAATACCCTTGAACATACGGGCCATGGCTACAGAGCTATGCGTCTGTAGCCAGGTCACCTAATACGCCCTCACCCAAACCATCCCCTACTCACCCACACAGCCCCAAAAACCATTGCACATCTGATATAAAATATATTCTTTTCTTCCTGATTGTTGTTTTCATCTTTTTACAGTCTTATAGACCATGGTAGAATCTCATCCCGTGAAAGATGAGCTGATCACGTGCTCTGCCTGCCAGTATTTTGGAGAAGCTTTCTTCATCTTTGCATTGAGGTGGAGTATAGGACCCTGCTGAGTTAGACGACGAGCCAAGATGGAAGAGTTCATGCTTAATCATGAGAGTAAACTCAACTATCCAACCATTCCTGAGGGCAGCGGTTTTGTATTACATATTGTTGAATTTGTAGTCACACGAGATGGTAGGAATACAGATGTTGGATCTTATTCTGTCTTGAAAGTTGGTTTCTTTGTATGTTTTTGTTCATGCCTTGAATTGGGAGTGAATCTTAAAGTGGGCCAGGTATGAGAACAGATGACCTTCTCTCCTTATATCAAATCTCAGTTTTGATGGGGTAAAGGGGAGGGGGCGCCGAGACTGCGATTGGGTCACCCACTTTTAAAATAGGCAATCAAAGATCCATTAAAACCAAAAACGCTTAAGTTAACCATTGAAAATGTTTTGTCATTATGTTTACAGGTGAGTGGGAACATTGGACCAACCGTGTGCAGGAATACATCTACCCATCCAGATGAAGTCCCGCCGGAGTAATTCATCTATATTGGTGCCCAATGTATACAATGTGGCACCAACGTCCTCAGGACACCATTTGCCAACAACATAAGGTAAGGTTTCCCAGCCTAACACTTTTATTCCACTAGTTCCACTGCTGTTATCATTCCTGTAAGTCATGCATAATCCCTGTTACATGTTGGCAAGTAACGCTGCATGCTCGCCAAACCGGCGCACTATATGAGAGAGAGAGACACATGCGTGCATCATTTAACAGCAATTATGGCCAAGAGTTTAGGTAATTTAATCAAATAGTTCCCCATTTCCCCTTATCTGGTGTGTTTCTACTAAAGATGAAACTCAACAAAACTGTCACAAGCTATTTGCAGGAGGATGGAAGTAACAAAAATGAGCAGGCCAACATCAGGTATTATGTCTGCAATCAAATCTGAAATGTGTCGCCCTACGCCGACCGCCCTACGCCGAGCGCAGTGTGTGTTTGCGCCGAGCGTAGCACGCACAGAGCATGCAACAAAAGTACAATTGACCTCTGCTGAATTGGCCTATCGCGCTAACGTATTTACATTACTAGGACACTTGTTACTAGGTCAAGTGCAGCTGTGCATACGCTGTCAGCGCATAACATTTTAACGACGCGTCTCAGATTTGATTCCAGACATTATAGTTGTTGAAAAGCACAAAAACAATTGTGGCCTTGCCTGGTGCTACTTCATTCAACTCGCACTGATTTGCGGTTCTGTTTCCATTGCAGTATTTCTGTGGCAAAGGCCACCTTAAGAGGTGGGTAGTGAGGGTGGGCAGAGTCCTCTGAATTACCTGCAGAATTCAATTCTCCAGGCAGTTTCTGCTTTACCCATTACCCACCTAGTTTCTCTTTTTCCCTGGAAAAATGAAGCTTGGTAGAAACATGACAAGTTTGTAAAGGCTACTGTTGTTTTTTCCCTAGGCTGTGTTGTTAATAGGTGAACAAGGCACAGCTAAGACTGTGATGATCAAAGGATACATGAGCAAGTACAACCCAGATGAACATGTCAGCAAAAGTTTTAACTTTTCCTCAGCAACCACACCCATGATGTTCCAGGTATAGTAAACCTTGTGTTCTATCAGGATTGAAAAGAGTAAATTGCTTGGATACTTTGGTGACATGTGGTAGTTTATTTTACAGGATTAAGTGGGCAGGTTTCCATACAAATGGATTATGTTACAATGATGAATCTTGGACGTAAACATTTCTAACCAGTTTCAGTAGACCAAATTGCAGTATGTATAAACAGTCACATATTTATTAAGATTGAATGAAGCAGGCTACAGCCGTTTTTAAAAATTTGATTTTAAGAACATCACATTAAAGGTGGGCAAATTTTGCTCAAGTTTTTGCTTAATTTTTATTTGAAGTTATTTTTGAAAAATGGTGAGGGATCTCATAAATCACAATTGCTTGAAGTTCTACTCAGTATTTTTAAGTTTTAACTTTTATAAGGCATTGGTGTATTGAGTCTTTGCCTGCATTGGTCCAAAACTGGCATTCTCTAGGGATGGCTAAAATTGAAATATGATTTTTGACTTTCTTCACATATTTTGTATAAGATTCATACACTACTTTTTAAAAATTTGCTTTACTTTTCAAGACAATTGAGCAAAACTAGGGCTGAATACCTTGGTGGATGAGAAACTTCCTTTTTGGCAGACAAACAAAAAGGAAATGTACAATAGAAATCTAGCATGAGCCATTGGATAGTGTGCATTATCCATACTAGTGACCCAAAGACACCAGGACCTGACATGTTTACATTGTTAACAAGTTTATAGACTGTGACTCATTACAGGTATGACTGAAATCCTACAAATGTATCTTGGTCTATTATATGATGTATCAAACTATTTCCTTTTTTAGCCTGTCATTAACAATTAAATAAACATTTTATCAGCGCACAATTGAGAGCTATGTGGACAAGCGCATGGGCAGCACCTATGGCCCTCCTGCTGGACGCAAGATGACTGTGTTTGTGGATGACATCAATATGCCAATCATCAATGAGTGGGGAGATCAGGTAAAAAACAGGAATTTTTTCAAGGTTCAGTTAATAGCCACTAATTTGATACATGCAATAGGTATATCCTTTAGTGTTTAGATGTCAAGCTGAATTTGGTATTTGCGTTGTATTAGACGGAAAACACTTCATATGATCATTATAATTTGTGAAACATGGGTAGGTATATGGCATCAACCTTCACTGTTTTATAGGAATCATCCATTTTGAACTTTCTAAATGCAAAAAATAGGGATTATCATGATTTCGAAATTTCAACAAATCTTGAAATATTGCCAGAAAGGCCCACAAAATATTTTCTGGGGCTCTGAAGCTCTTCCTGCAGGCTTCAAAAACACTAAAACCCAGTACCTTCAGAAGACTCTACCCCTGTGTACGGAGGCCTAAAATGGATCACCAGTAGACACCAGCTAAGGCTTCGTGTTGAGGTGTTCACGGGCACATGATTCTGATTTGGATTCTAAATGTTGGCCGGTATGGTATATGGCATAACATTGTTAAGTATAAACCGTAGTCTAGAGATTGTGTGAGAATATTGAAAGGTTGTTTACGGTGTTGGCATCATGATTTAAATGGGCCGAAGAATTTCTTGAAAATTTGATATATTAGTACATTCATTGTAATGCTAAACAAATCTGAATTAAAATTATGGCATTACCATATTCATTTTGAGAAAAAAGACTTTCAAAAAGTACATTTTTGCTCAAAATTACCTATTTACCATGCAAACTGTATGGGAAAATGGGATTGCACCGATACTAACGTGCCAAAAAAGATAATAAATGGGCCGATCGTTTTTCTGATTTTCACCTATATGTAGGTCTAAGTTGCATACTTGAAATACCGAAATTAATAAAATGGTGTCACCGTATTAGTTTCTTGAATGAAAAATCGTAGGAAAAAGGCCCATTTTAGAGGGAAATTCTGTCTCCTTCACTAGAGACGCTGCATCTCACGTTATTTTAAGCGAGATGTAACGCAGCAAAACAAAAAATGGGTGCGTGAAAGGTGAGCCGCGTAATTAATCAGGTGCAATTCTTAGACACGTCCTAGCAACATCAATGTTCTACGTGATTTTGTGAACGCTTTACAGCAATTCGCGTAAACGCAAAGGGGGGGGGAAAATCGCTCATGTATTTTTTGTGACGCCAAAATCGCAAAACGAATGCACGCTTGCTCAATGCTCATCTCCGAGTTTATTAACGTCGGCTTGAGCGTACTCCTTAGAAACCAACTCATAATGCCAACAGCTAAGTTGTATCCTAAAGAAATGAGTGATAGTGCAAAGTAAACAGGTTAACCTACTTTAGTGTGCAAAAGTTTTGGATGTTGCAGGTTTGTCAAGTGATTTTCCTCTGAATTCTTGCCTCCGTGGACACAAGGTAACCAATGAGATAACCCGTCGATGAGGAGATTGAAGGGTATGTACAGTCTGGAGAAGAAACAGGTGATTTCACAAACATTGTAGATGTACAATTCTGCGGCCATGTCCAACCAGGAGCGAGTCCGCAACGAAATCCCAGAGATGACGCAAGCGGCCAGTTCTGTATATTCAAACTGTACGCTGCCATACAATGCAATTTCTATGACAAGATATTGGTTGGTGAGTAGGTATAGTGATTCTGATTTTTAACATCTAGGTTATTAGAGGCAAGTACATTTTTTTGGCAAAGACTCTTTTTAGAGAAGACCAAAATGACTTGTATTGTAAAGACAGTGACAAGAAAAATGCACACTTTTACTTATTATATCTTTTTAAAGTAGGGGATGGCCCTAGATTTCAAATAAATTTTAACCTTGATTGAATACCCTTACCCCAGTACCCTATCTGTAAAGTGCATGCTTATATGCAGCTGTTTTATATGAGAGCTAAAAATTGTGATATAATAAAGCCACCATAGAAAACACTGTAAAATTGAATCGGTGACTGAAATGAGGAGTTTTCACTTACAACATCCAACACCAAACATCTCTCAGATCGACCAAGATTTCACAGAGTAATTTAAACAAAATAGGAATTTTCTTAAACAACCAATATTTTTGTCACTTCGTCAAATCTGAGATCCGGGGACCAGGGTTTAGTGATTAAGCCATGCGCCTTGGAATGAGCCAAATTAATGTGTTTTAAATGCATTTTAAAATGCAGGGCATTATTGGCTGCGGGTATTTTGCTCCCGCGGTTCAGTGACTGAGGCAGAGTTAGAGATGGCCAAACTGTTGGTTCCTATCACACAGAAAGAATTCTTGGCAATCTACTAAGGTAAGCTTTGTTATAGTTGTAGTTCACAATCCCTTGGACTGCTTTTGTGTCAAAATATTCATACAGTCTATGCTGCGGTGATTGTGCCCCTATGTAGTTCCTATGGGTGGTACACAGCACTGTTTGGAGTAAGCACAGGCTTAATTTCAAAATGGAACAAACCAAAAAAAAAAGCATTACAATTTTAAATATATTATTTAAAAATTGGAAGAATTTTCTTCCCATATGGTTTGTACACTCTTGAGATTTATTACGCAGTATAAAGTAAATACAAGCTGTATTGTTAAAGAGACATGAGAGATTTTCAGAACGAAAGCACCCCCAATTTTTTTCAAACCGGGTTTTTTGCACATTTGGACTTGCTTTCCCAGTATAGATCACACCTGAAGTGACTAAGCCGAATCCGCGTCTTATGTTACTCCTATGATGATTTAGTACTACTTTCTGTGTGCACGACCGGAATTCAAAGCACGGTGTTCTATGGGGACAATTACGCTAGTCAGGCCAGTTTCAGAACAAGGGTTGCTGTTTCTTTTGTACTGTTTTCCAATAAACTTCGGACGTTCTTGGTAGGTGGTCTACAATCGATCCTGTACAATTTGAGAGAGCATTCGTATCCTAAAAAAAATTCCTCCTGTCACTTTAATATTGCTTATTTAAAATAGTCCTATCATTAGACTATAGATATTAGGCATTGCTCTGTGATAATGTTACTTTTATAGCACTTTGTACCTTGTGTCGGTATAACATGAGCCTGCATTTCCACCTGCCACGGCACAGGCCGCCGTACGAAGGGGGAGGGGTCGGGGGTTGTTGCAGCGCACAGCACACCCCCCCCCAATCCTACAAAAGGGGCAAAAGGTCAAATTTTTGCGTATTTTTTTTGATAAAAAGGTTAAAAAATTGAGAGAAATTTTAAAAGGAAAGTCCGATTTTCGGTGATAAATGTTCAAAAAAGTCCGGAAAAAGGACCATTTTCAGGGTGTTAGGTCCACTTTTTTGAAAAAAAGGTCCACTTCGAGTTCCCGAACCCCCCCCCCAAAAAAAAATCCTGTGTACGGCCCCGCCACTGCATGCAGTCAACTGCTATAGTGTAATGTAGGCCTACTATTTCCAGTGAACTTCGGTCTTGAGAAATAGTAGGTCCATGGTCTCCAGCCACCTCGGGTAGTTAATTTGCACCATTTCCTCATGAGCAGTAATATTTGTATGTTATTCATATGTTTGGAGGTTCTCCGTTATCCATGGGCAAGTACAAACTATAGTCTTGTCATTATGTTGCAGGTGAAACTGCTGCCAACCCAAGCCCAAGTTTCAATACCATTAACTTGCGTGATTGGTCTGCATCTGGGAAGGCTGCTAAAATGTGATGGGAGATGAGTGCCCGACCAGGCCACACTCCTGGCTCTTGACAGAATGAGTTGTCAGGGTAGATAGCTGAAAGGTGGTATTGCACATGTTTGATCATTTTCAAGGAATTGTTATGAATTTATATGGAGACAGAATAAGGTGGCCAATTGTAGTTTGCCCAGTTCTGGTAATTAAGAAATGTGCAACCATTACTTGGCTGGCGTAAAAGAGTTAGGATAGTGCATTATTCTATCAAATTTGATTTAAAATGTTAAAAATAGTCAATTTTAATTTGGCTCTTTAACTCATGATATGAGCAATTCATATAAGTAAATGTTCTGATTTGGACAAAGGAATACTGGAACACTGAAACACAGAGAGTGACACACAGAATTTGTGTGTGATGTGCTTTGCACAGAAACGTGACGATACGCGGACGCGGTTTGCGCAACGACAAGAACGATGCGCGAGGGTGAAGAAATCAGTTCAGAATTAATCTAGTCAGAATTAATATGGGCTGAATTTACTCTTTCTGCCAAACTGGTTATTACACAATGATTTTTGGTTTACTCTGAGCATGTATATTGTGACCCCTAGGATTATAAATAACTGAGAAAAGAATTGAAGTCTCTAGTTCCTTAGTATAAGGCCTAATGCCTTTAAAAAAAGTGGCGTTGTTCCCAGCTCGTTCAAATATTGCATAATACTGTGGTTTAGGTTCACCACTGAAGACGGTAAGGAAATGGTTGGATGCATTCAATGGAGTAGTGAAAAGACACAACTGGAGAGAGCCATCTTGAAAAACTGGCAGCTGAGCCATACTTTGTAGACTTTCTCAGAGATCCTCGAAACCCACGGGAGAAGACCTGATTGATGCAGTATTGGAGGCGCCCAAGAATATAATGTAAACAGTTAACAATCAACAGTCCAAAAAGGAGAATTATAATTATCTTAAGAGCAAATAGTGATATGAACTCTCTGTTAAAGTTGTAGCTAACATTGTGATATTATGTCAAAAATTGGTTTTATTGAGTTGCACATTAACTAGTGTGTGTAAATCTTTTATGACATGAAAATTGTTGTTGTGGCGCGATGCGCCACGTGCGAGTTATCGCTAAAATGTTGTCATGTCAATGTGTTTGTTGATTGCACATTCAATAGAGGTTTGGAAATCCTTTACTGCCATACACAGTATGTATGTGTGCGTGCACGTGTGGTGTGAGTGTTGTGAAGGTGGAGAGAAAAAGAAACTCCATACCCTAGTTATTATGAAAGTTTAGGCCCAAAAAAAAAAAAGTTTGTCCTTCGAAGAAATGTGAAAAATTGATAATGCGAATGCGGTTTTTTTTTTTTTTTTTTTTAAAGGATAATGCGAAATGCATTTTTTTAATGCATTTTTGGCCCTATTTTTAAAAAAGTTTCAAAAAGCAAAAAATAAAAATCTTCATTTTTTTCTGAATTTTTTACAAAAAAAATTAAAAGTGAGTAAAAACCTTAAAAAAAAATGTGCGGTCAAAAGCCCATTTAAACCTATGCGCGCGGTCTTCTTAGACAAACGTGTTTTTTTTGGCCTTACTGGATGTTGTCCATCATTATAGACAAATCCGATAAATAATGTAGCAAAAGTCGTCTATGAAGCTATTTCATAGTTTACTATATGGTAGTATTTAACAAAATGTCAATTGATTTTAAGTAGCCTATATAACATTGCCACCAAGCCACTTGAAACATATTTAGTAGATTTGCCGTTTGAACGGAGCCTGATGAGTTTAATTGTTAAAAACTCTTTCAGGTTGCCAAGTTGGAATGTCCTGCAGAGAACTGCAGCAATACATGGCCCAATATAATGACACAGTGAGAGGAGCTCACATGGATCTGGTCTTTTTCAAAGGACCATGGACACATCTAATCAAGGTAAGTGTTTCACTTCAATTTAGCCATCTGGCTTTAGCAATGTGGGACTTCCAAGTAGCAAAGTCCAGGTATGTTGGTCACCGTATGTTGAACTGTGTCAGTTCGGCATACTAGTCAGCTGGAGGTGACATGCAATTGTATTTGCGGTGTTTTATTTGTTTTATTATTTGATCAGGCGCGGGAAATGTGTACAAATGTACAAGTACAATTTGAGATTCTGTAAGGCACCAAATATTTATACAGTATGATGTAGATGAGCAGGGAGACGGAGTAGCTAGCACATAGTCTAGTTCAGGGTGAAGAGGTCACTCAAAAACAGCACCGCGTACGACGGGATCTATAAGGCCACACGCCAGACATGTCTTTTAAAAACCGAGGGAGGTGCTCTCCTAAAAAGCTCCCTAATGTCAAATTAGGGAGTATTCAGAGGAGAATTAAGAACATTTTCCACTGCAATGTACATCAAAAATGATGCATCCAGAGGAGTTACAAATCACTCTCCTACATGAACTTAAGAGCTGGCATAGGGGAGCTATCAAAGGCTTTTAAGGAGAGCTGTAGGGAGCAAACTCTCACTCGCTCACAAAAAGATGAGGATGCATGCCTATTTGCACTGCGTGATCAATGGTATATTCCTGATTATTTAGGAAGCCAGACGTGATTTTGTGTGAAATCTAGTGTAGGATTATTGAGACGTCGAAAGAATCTTCCATGTGAACTTGTTGTTCACAATTCCTGTTCTGAAGTAGCATTCACATATGCGCAGCGCGAGTTGCTTGATCTTTAACGGGCAGACTATGGTTTCCTTACGCGTTGGGTCATGTCATGGTTCTGTCTGGGGGTAGATGACTGGCTAGTCTTAGCAGAGAAAAGGAATTATGCCAGGGAGTATAAAATGAATGTATTCAATGACAGTAAAAGTAGCAACGTTATAGTGATGTATTACATTTAGATCTGCGGTATTATCCGCACACTCGTGGCCAATGCACTGCTGGTTTGGGGAGTTGGTGGTGGATCAGGCAAAACAGAGCCTCACAAGACTGGCTACATTCATTGCTGCTACAAAAATAGTCAAGATAACCTACAGGTATGATTGTATTGACACATGGGTGCACACCCACACACACACACACACACACACAAATAACATACTTTCACGGATGACCGAGTGTTTATAGGATTATGATTTTCTACTGCAGAAATGAGGAGACCACATACCTCCAAGTTATTGCCAAACCGTTGACTTGTATACATAGATGTTGACTTTCTCGGAGGACTGTGGATCTGACTGTAAACATTCAACTGGCGGACCCCACCTGTAGGGTCTTAACACAATTTTAACTCCTCTGGACGCTAGGGAGCTGATTTCCACCGACGGATGTTCTCCGATGGGTAAAACACCAAGCGTGTCGTCCTCGCCACGATGGTTGTAGGGCAATTTGCAGTTGTAGAATTTGGGAGGCCCAACGTATGCACAGTTGGCGCATGCACCACATGTTCGAGGAACGGTCCTAGAACTATCTGTCGTTAGAAGGATTTTGAAAGCTCCCTATTGTATGTCAAACCTTGGACAGTCTTGAAAGTATTGTGTCCACGGTTCATGGTGAAAGTTAAACGTGTGTACACGTTGACAAATACAAATGCTGTATTACACACATGCATACCCGCACACACTCACCAAAATGTTCATGTACAAACTTTGTGTAATCCCAAATTAGTTGAATCTACATGTTTGTATCTCACACCTTAATTTAAGGTAGAGGTAATAGGTAATAATAAACGCAAAGGATCTTGTTAAGGCTGGCATTATGTACAATTTGATGAACATTTTGTTACAATTTTATAGATCCTACAATGAGGCAACTTGATGGATGCTATTAAAGTAGTACCTATACAGAGTAGCAGGTGGCCAGGGGCCATGGCATCACTTCCTCTTCACAGAGAATGGAGATCAAGGATGAGGCTTTCTCTGGAGTATTATAACAAGTTTGTCTTCTGGTGAGGTAAATCAATAAGCCACTTGGTAATTTGTGTTACATAAGAAAAATGTTCACACGCCAGTGTTCATTGTGCATTAGAGCACAAAAACCAACATTTGTTGAAAGAATGTCGTAATGTGGAATTTTTATATCAAGTGTGTATAAGATCTACATTTAGACAATATAAACAACAATTCTATAATGTTGGTATTCATTTGACGGAAACTTTTATCACAGAAATGGAGTTGTACTTGGATAGGATATCTTGTAATTTGGTGTCCTTTGGCTGTAACATGGTAGTTGGCATCCCAATTCTACAATGACAGTACTGCTCCTGCTCAGGTGGGATACTTTTAGTAGTAAAAGAGATTTGGTTAATGTATCAATTATGATGTTGAAGTCAAAATGTATGATTGTGTGTATCAAAAATAAGTACACATACATTGTAGAATTGTCTTGTCAAACAAATGAATGACACCAAAAATGTGACTATTGCACCTCTGATTATGGGAATGATCCTAGTATGCTCTTCAAAATAAAAAGCTAAATGGGCAAATGTTATTTCCTTGGTGTTTATAGTAGCAATAAGCTATTAGTTACTTGAATGCACTCTCACATTTGTTTGATATATATATGTGTCCCACTTGTTTGCCGAGATGAACTCGATGAGATTACCCAGGAATAAATCCCTTATGAGAAAGAGTTCCCTCGCCAGACCTCCCACACAGGACAACCTATATGAACTATTATATCAAGGGCACGCACAACAACTTACATGTAGTGTTGTGTTCTCACGGAGTAGAAATAATAAAAATTAAAAAAATTTGTGCACTGTAAGATAATGTCTGATCCCTTAAAGTAACTTTCCTGGGAGTACAGTTGCTGTCAAATTGTTCGAGGTCGGCAATGCCGCGCGCTGCAATCTAGATAAAAGGGGCGGAGACTAGTAGCCTCATGCGTGAGACCCAATGGGGAGGCCAACCTCCTCAAACAAGCCAATCGGAATTCAATTCCGTGTTGACGCACGTCACGCTCGGCGCACAGGAGTAGTAAAAATCTGAACAATTCTGGCAGAGAGATAGTGGTTTTTATGTGATTAGTTTGCTGACAAATGTAGTACTAGTAGTAGTAACCAAAGTTTTAATTATTGTGATTACATTTTTAGATCTCACGTATTATCCGCACACCTCGTGGCAATGCCCTGCTGGTTGGAGTGGGTGGATCGGGCAAACAGAGCCTCACAAGACTGGCTACATTCATTGCTGGCTACAAGATATTCCAGATCACACTCACAAGGTAGGATTTTAATTGATTGACACACGCTTTACCATTTGTGTATTTCCTACCCTTTATGAATGTTGGTAAAAGTAATAATAGGGCAGAGGTATCTTTTTGGGGGTCTGTATTTTAATACAATTTAATGAATAATTATTTAATAGATCCTACAATGCAGGCAACTTGATGGATGACTTAAAGTACCTATACAGAGTAGCAGGTGGCCAGGGCCATGGCATCACCTTCATCTTCACAGACAATGAGATCAAAGATGAGGCTTTCTTGGAGTATCTCAACAATGTCTTGTCTTCTGGTGAGGTAAATCAATAAGCCACTTGGTAATTTGTGTTACATAAGAAAAATGTTCACATGCCCGGGGTTCAGACTCCATTGTGCATTAGCACAAAAACAACAAATTTGTTGAAAGTAATGTAGTATGTGTGGAATTTTTATTTCAAGTGTGTATAAGATCTAAATTTAGACAATATAAACACAATTCTATGTTTGGTATTCATTGACGGAACTTCTTATTTTATGCACAGAATGAGTTGTACTTGATATAGGATATTCTTGTAATTTGGGTCCATTTTTGGCGTCACATGGTATGTCTGGCATACACAATTCTACAATGACAGTACTGCTCCTGCTCAGGTGGGATACTTTTAGTAGTAAAAGAGATTCGGTAATGTATCAATTTATGCTTGTAAGTCAAAATGTATGATTTTGTGTATCAAAAAAGTACACATACATTGTAGAATTGTCTTGTCAAACATAATGCATGACACCAAAAATGTTGACTATTGCACCTCTGATTATGGGAATGATCCATAGTATGCTCTTCAAAATTAAAAATCTAAATGTGCAAATGTTTATTTCCTTGGTGTTTATAGTAGCAATAGCTATTAGTTACTTGAATGCACTCTAACATTTGTTGATTATTGGTATAGGTGTCCAAACTTGTTTGCCCGAGATGAACTCGATTGAGATTACCCAGAACTAAATCCCTGTGATGAAGAAAGAGTTCCCTCGCAGACCTCCCACACAGGACAACCTCTATGACTACTTCATATCAAGGGCACGCAACAACCTACATGTAGTGTTGTGTTTCTCACCGGTAAGAAATAATAAAAATTGGTGCACTGTAAAGATAATGTCTTATCCATTAAAGTACTTTCCTGTGGATTACAGTTGCTGTCAGAATTGTTCAGAGGTCGGCAACGCGCGCGCTGCAATATCTGCATAAAAGGGGCGGAGACTATAGGTAGCCTCATGCGTGATTGACCAATGGGGAGGCCAACCTACTCAAACAAGCCAATCGGGATTCACTTCCGTGTTGACGCACGTCACGCTCGGCGCACAGTAAATAACTCTGAACAATTCTGGCAGAGAGTATAGTGGTTTGTATGTGATTTAGTTTGCTGACAAATGTAGTACTAGTAGTAGTAAAACCAAAGTTTTAAATCCGGTTTTGTTATCGGTTGTGGCCGGATTCCCCTCACATGCACAGCAATACCGCTGTGTGAGGATTTATTGGATTTATTGCAACCTTTAAGCAGTATTTTACAAAGTTATGACAACCAAACATATTTGCTTGGCGGTAAGACATACGTTTCCTCCTCAAAGACAATAATTCATTTGAATACAATTTGGGTCATGGCTAAAACAGATTTGGTTTGAAAAGATGTACTTTTTTTTTTGTGTCGTCCTTGCACAGAATTGTCAGTCACATAGGGATTACTCTGGCGTATGTCTGTGTGTGTGTCTGTGTGTGGGTGTGTGTTGGTGTTGTCTGCTGTGGTTAAAATGTTAACCTTAATATATTGCATGCCGTATAGTTCCGTAAGGGTTATGGTGTTGTAACTTTGGTGAAAGGAGGGGGTGGGGTAGGGTGACATGTTGGGTGACCTCATGTAACCTTGGTGACCTCATGTGACCTTTGGCCGGTCAAATGGTATCCTTAATATATTGGATGCCGTATGAGTTTCCATAAGGGCTACGATGAATTAACTTGGTGGAAAGGAGGGGGTGGGGTGGGGGTGACTGTTGGTGACCCCTAGTGTGACTTGGTGACCTCTTGTGCCCTTGGGATCTTTTTCAATGTACCTTGGGCCCCCATTCAACAAACCGCGACAGCAGACGCACTCCGCGTCCTGGACCGCGATGTATTTGATGCAGTATGGTGTGCCACATAATGTTAAGCCATTCAACATTTATGTACTCTACTATACCACTGGGAATACGATCTGTTGATGTAATATCATAATTTCGCTCAAATCCACTTAGTTTGGTGGAGGAAATTCCGCAATCGTCATTGAAATTCCCCCTGGCTTAATATCCGGCTGCACCATGGACTGGTTCACCAGCTGGGCTAAGGATGCCTGATATTTTTCTGTTCTAATCACGTCTTGTCCAAATTCACATTGTGTGCCCTGATGAGACCAAAGCAGGTGGTACAAACCATGGGGATATTCCATGATGATTGTGGCAGAGATTTGCACTGACTACTTCCAGAGGTCAGTTTGCTATTATCAACCTAGAAGGTTAAATGCCATACTTAAGTTAAAGAAAGGTGGTAGCCTGATCACCAACCTCCCCCCCCCCCCCCCCCCCCACACACCACACACACATTTTACTCATCAATATTGAGATTTGGTATCAGAAAAAAATCATATTTGCAAATTCGACAAAAAAAAAACAGTTGGCAAATGTTAAAATGCAACTGCGAAATGGTGTTTTTGTTTTTTAAAAATGCTAATGCGAAAGGTGTTGTTTTTTTTAAATTGCTTTTTGACACCCACTTTTTCATTTTGTTTTGTCATTTTTCATTTTTTTCTGAAAATTAAGACAAATTCCAAGTGAGTAAAACCTACAAAAAAGATAAATGCGCTAAAAGAAATGTAAAACACATGCGTAGGTGGGTCTTCTGAGACCAACTTTTTTCTTGACTTACCCCAGTGTAATTTAAGGCCAGGAAAATGGTTTCCTTTTGATGTTAATGAACTGAAACAAATGTTTCCAAATGTGGTTGAGCACCACATCTATTTACACACACTGTCCGATGGGCCAATTTAATATACATTTATGCATCTTCCAATGGGCTGGCTTATTTAAACACTCACTTTGTCAATCAGCTGTTTTTAATCCCCCTGGCTTGAAAACAGAGGGGGATATTGCGAGGGTGCGATGTCCGTATGTGTATGTATGAGTATGTATGTGTGGTCCAGTTTGGTTAGGTTTTTGGTTAGGTTTTCGTTTTTTTGCGTCCCTTCGAAAAGTTTAAGTCCGATTTAACCAGACTTTTTGGGGTAAGTTAAGTTGGCATAGGGGTTCCTTCATGTGTGGATGGATGTCAAAGGTCAATGGACCAAGGTCAAAGGTCATCTGAGGTCATGTTCAGACCTGCCAGATTGCCATGGGGATGACGCAGTTTTATTGCTGTATTTTTGGTGATAAATGGGCTTCCATGTGAGGGAGAAACCAGGCATACACCAAGATCAGACGTGATCGGTCAATGTACCTTTTCTTGTTCAGTGATTGCTTGCATAAAATGTGGTTGTTTGTTAGTGTATTGATTCCAAATCTACTGGCTTATTTTAGAAAGAGGGTGGTTAAATTTTTAGAAAGGTAGTTCCAACCAAAAAGAAAAGACAAATGATTCGATGATGCCCTTCATCATCTTTGACAGACATGCCCCACAGTGATTGAGCTTTAGGAAATTTCATTTCCGAATTCAGGGGATGCCCAATGAATTGCAAAAGGTCCCCAAATAGTGCATTTCTGTTAAACAGGTGGGTTAAACCTGTGGTTCCTTTGGTGACCTCATACTTTTGTCCTCATCTAAAGTTGAGGTGACATCACGATCCCCCCCGTGCTGCCTTTATGTCGCCGTGCCTTATCAGCTCTTACATTTCAAGCATAGCACGCGCGATTCATGGGTGCATAACATAAGGCGCAGTGACGTACACCTTCAACTTAAGATGACACAAACTATAGATAGATAGCTCACCTTATCTAATGCTTTAAAACTCGAAGCTCTCATGGTAATTCTATATTTGTAAACTAGTCATTCACATTATTTATGGCATATTTTAATTTATAGATATCGTCGGCAGACTCCACTGTGACGCCCAAATCCTACCTGTCCTTCATTGATGGCTACATGCAGGTATACGAAGAAAAGCACTCACACATAGCAGAGCTTGCTAGACGCATGAACACAGGTCTAGATAAGCTGATTGAAGCCAGTGAGTCTGTAGCAGAGTTGTCTAAGGAGTTGGTAGTCAAGGAGAAAGAGCTGGCGGTTGCATCAGTCAAAGCAGACAAGGTAGGTTATCTGTTTTGTAAAAATAACAGAGTGGCCGAGCTTTAAAAAGTGCTCTAGTTTTCGAGTTACCCCTCCCCTCGGTACAACAAAACACAACCACCTTTATTTGAAGGATAAATATATGAGATTTAAGAAAATGATGGTTGTGGTTGAAATATTTGGTGGCAGGGATGATTTCTAGGCTGAAAAATGCATTTTGGGCTGTAAATTAAGCGAAATTATTTTTTAATTTTTTTAAAGTACAAATATTACAATCTTATTTTTATGGTATCCTTTTTGTTATTGATATAGGTTTTATACATTGCATAAAGGGTTCAGGTAATACTCGTTGTGGTGACATGTAATAAAAAAAAATTAGGAAAAAAAGTGATTTTGGGGCTAAAATTCTAGACCCTTTATATATTGTATAAAACAGAAATCTATAATATAAATGTTAGCGATTGATAGTATTGCATCATGATTAAAATTTGTTTTGCTAAGAAATTAATAAATCTTGATTTTCTAAGTTTTTAGCTCAAAACGTGATTTTTTGACACAAAAAACACCCCTGCCACCAAAGTTTTTGACCAGAACCATAATTTTTTTTAATTATTTATTACTATCTTTCAAATAGAAGTGGATGCGTTTTGTTGTACCGAGGGGAGGGGTTGTCGACAATTTTGCAGTCCAAACCGCTTCACTAAAATGCTAGAGGAAATTCAGAAATTAGGTTTTTCAAGAATGTTTATATCTAGTACACAGTTATTGATGTTTTTGGCTTATATGCTCATGGAGAGGTTTTCTTCTTTAGTTTGATTTATTTGCACTGTCATTCAAGCCAGCTCCCACCAGTGACAAATCACTGCTATTCTCAAGAGCCCTGTAGTTATAACATAAATTGTAATAATATTAAATCACATATAGAATGAAAACTGTAAACATGTAAATAGTCCTTTCCTACAGCTTTCCTTTTTGCTGTTCTGTCACAACAAAATAACCTAAAAATGTAGTGGTCAGTAAATGTTATTGATTAAGTATCAATTTTGTTGTCGTTCTGGTTGTGTACACATGCATAGTGTGTGAACAAGTTGTAAATGACTCAAAATAGGGTACACCCTATGATTGTGACCTTTCATAGGAGCATATTGTATTAAACCACATTATTGGAAATAGTTGTTGGAACACTTTGACCAATGTTTAAAAAACCGTTCCCCATGTCTTCCCCATTCATCTTCATCAG
>JAMKCH010075224.1:0-46877 GCA_023653785.1 Ophioderma brevispina
GAAATGTGGTCAATAATTATTTTATAGTGTATATTGTTTAATATTATTCGTTGTTTTTTTTTTTTTTTTTTTTTATTATTCAAAGTAATAAGTTTTAACACAAATATTTTAGTTATAACTAATTAGCACTACTCTGCAGGGTCATTCCATGCCAAAACAAAGAGTTCACCATACATCTTGAGTTTTGCCCTGAATTGCTTGGGGATTAAATTCTAAGCTGAGATCACCAACAGAAATCCATATATTCCATTCGTTCTCATACATTGGTTCATCAAAGTTTCACAACTCTGAGCAAAATTCAGTCATTTGCATTTGCAATAAAACAAAGTATCATTTTAACAAAATGTAAATCTTAAGCAACTAAATCAGCACAGGGCTATTCATCCATGGTGTACACTGAGAAACAGCAATAACTTTGACAATTCACCTTCAAAAATTCTCCTTGTATTGTGAAATATTTCAATTTCTCATTTTCAGGGGCACACTGGCAGAGACCACTTCTGCTGAAGGGTCTTAAAATGCTCAAATGCATTTCCTGCAAGCCTGTGCTGTAATTTCACTGACCACATTATACAAAGGGTAAATGCCCTAGACCTAAGTTTTTGATTTTATGTTGCTTTAATGCTTTTTACCCTTAATTTTGAGATTTAGGCCCTACTCCAATTTTGACTCTTGGGAATTCTACCTTTGGTAAATTACTGCTGTGCCTATGATGCAGGCCAAAAAAGTAATTTCTCCTAAAGTGACCCATGTGAAAAAGTCACTAAAATTACCAAAACTTGATAGGACATCTGTATAGCGTGTACCAGAGACTTCTAATTTTCTTGCATGAGTTAAATTACAACTTAAAAGTATGTAATTGGAAATCTAATTTCTTTTGTTTTGTTGCTTACTTCATATTTAAATGGGTTAGATTATTGCATTTCAGTTGATCACAAAAAGTACTTTACCATTTTAATTGCACTGTCTCTGCAATTAAATCAGAAATGACTTTGTACTGCACATAGGGCTATTGACCAGCTGGTGCAAATTGAGCAATACCAACAATTTTGATTTGTAGAAATGCCCCTCATCATGTGAATTACTATGTATTTCCATTTTTTTGGCCACAGCTATGGATGATGATGGATCCATGCTGCTGAAGGGTCTCTAAATGCTCTAAATGCATTAACTGCATGTATGTGCTCATCATACAGGCAAGAAATCTAAATTTTATGCCCTCCGAAAAGTTAGGATCCCTTAATTAAGGTGGTCTGGATAAAAAAAAAAGTCACTATAAAAATTAATCTGAACTGCTAGGTCACACCATGCAGCTCAAGAGACTTGATTTTTTTTGCATCTGATAAAGTATACTTTACACTAGTTATTATACATGTAAATGCTAAATGGTTTTGTATTTTTGCTCCACCAAATGATTTGCCAATAATTTTATTTACAACAGTATGATATTTACATAATCACAGGCTGTCATATACTATGTTCTTAGAACTAAAATAGTGATAACTCCTTTTTCAACAAATTACAGTGTAGGTCTGGTTAGTACCACCCTGCTGTCCCTGCAATATAAAGTTCAAAGAATATGCTTACATGTATATGCTGAGGGCATGATCCTTTTAATACTGTAGTGTACTGACCTATATTTTAATATAGATGGAGGAAAAATGCATTTGGAACAATGTAAATATTTCAAATAACTTATTCTAAAGTGTACATGTACTTTATCAGATGCAAAAGAATTAGAAGTCTACTCCAAGTACAATCAACACAAAAATAAAAAAGAAGTTGGGAGGGGTAATTTTAGTAAGACAACTTAAAGGGTTCCCAACCTTTGAGTGGGCATAATTTTTTTCTCCTGTCATACAATCATGCCTGCAGAGCATTTAAAAACTCTTTCAGCTGAAATAATTCATGCCAGCCAGTGATCCTTAGAAATTAAAGGGGATCACCATTGAAGCTTTAGTTACAGGTAACAATCACTTGATCAATGGGAGCAGTCATGTTATCAACAAATGAAGCAGGTAATACGCTGGAATTTTGTTTGAATTTCAGCAGAATGTCGCCTAAAAACATGTGTATGATTAAGGTTCAAACCTACAGATACGAAAGTATTCACGTTGTATTGACAACCAATATGAAATGAATGTTACATGACATAAAAATCCCAGAGGCATTATTTTCGATGGGTTTTTCTTTGGTTTCGTGTAAATTAGATTCGCGAAATGCAACGCTACCCCTCTAATTTGAATATTCATCGTGCATTAAACCGATTTGAATCTGCATGCGGGAAGTATCAGGGGGTTCATCATTCATGCGTGCATTATTAAACAATAGAATTAATAATGCACGCCAGCACGCATGCTTTACTTCCCCCTCGAGGGAAAGCGCTTGAACAGTTCACTTGACCCAGTATGCGATCATAATACCAAGGCCAGAAGTTTCATTCCACAACCGCCCAGGTTATGTGGCTTTACGAATGGGGGAAGAATCAGATTGACACTCACTACAGAGTATATACCTTAAAATAGGAAATCTTATGTATATGGTGTTAAAAAACAAGCACTCTAACGGCAATAAGGTCCTACAATATCGTATTTTAAAATCGCGTGGTTAATAACCGCGATTTGACCTATACAAATAATGGCGATACATCAAGAACTTAATTAATATTATCGGCATGTTAAATGCAACTACGAGCTTATTCATTACCAATCCGATTGGTGAATTAAGTATTGACTAATGCGTAATCGCTACGTTGCATTGTAATCATGCAATTCGTGTCAAAGCTAACCTATTTATGGAGCTGGTAACTCATCGAAGTTCAATCAATACTACATTGTATAACTTTTCACACTTTCTCTCCAAATGCTTGCTACTTTATGCAAGTCAACCCAGTGTTGCGGAAAGTTTGTAGAACTACAATATTTCTAGTTATAAGTTTTTTTAAAGTAATCCACATTGTCAGAAAGAGAGTTTATTATATTGTATTTATTTTTTGATGTGCCTATAAAATAATGCTTATGTGGTTTTAAAGCGCTCGTGCTCACAGTGGCCCCGTTAATGCATATGTTAATTTATTAATGCCTCCAAGCATGCAATTTTATCCCGAATGCTCTCCACTAATTCCTTATCCTATACATCACATTGGCTGTTAAGATCACTCTATGCATGACCATCAGTTCTCTCCATTTTTTGTCTTCTAATTACGGTATGTATTTTATTCTAATGTTATTACTATTGGGAATTGTTCAACATAATTTATCACATTTATGCGAATCAAAACATAGCAGGTTATTCCTTAAAAGTACTTTCATCAGCACAAGGGACTACTTAACCTCCTGAAATAAAAATGATAAGAATAACATCAAAAATTGTTGGAATTTCTTAGGTAACACTCAGTTGGTGAATACAATGGTACATGTAGCTCTGTGCAATATGAACAAAGGTTGTACTGGTAATTAATTTAGTTGCTGAGGTAATATAAGGGTGTTTAGTTAACTTGTTTTGTTGTCACCCAAATGATGCATTTTGCTCAGAGTCATAAACTTTGACAGTCCGCTACGAACAGAATGGAATATGATTTTTTTGGTGATCTTGTGATCTGGAAATCACAAGCTAGATGCCTGGGCAAAATGAAAAGCAAAGTCAAAGATGGTGAACTTTCCTTTCTGTTTTGGCATCCACACAAAGTTTGATGGTTTTTATGCCAATGTTATATTAGTAGTTAAACAATGCTCGAGAAATGAGCACACCAAGCGATTTTTCTTATTTTGATATTCAGCTTGTTCAAGTACACTGTTGGCCTGCAACCTCTGTGTAATACAAGTGTCCTGCATATTTATTTTTTTTCTATTCATCTCCAGGAATTCTTCCTCTTTTAAACTAGAATGAATAAGCTGTTTAGAATGCAAAATTATAACCACTTCTCTGTTTCTAATCACCAGGTCATGAAAACAATTTGTTAACATCTTTGTCACCCGAAAACGACGGTGTATTTGCAAGTTCTAAGAATTTTATGCAAGTAATCTTTCTTACGAGTTTAATGAATTTTGGTTTAGAAGTAACCTTTGAAGAAAATTTGCACCAGGAGTCCTCATGTGGTATTGTATTTTTTACCACAAATGGTTTAGTTTGCCTGCACCGCAGTATAAGGAAATATCAGTTATTTCACCGTAGAATTTTGTTTTTGTGAAAACCTATGCGAAGTCTATTTGTGCTCCTTATTTGTAGCTCCTTATAATTAGACTTGTATGGATGGAAAAACCACCAAGGCCAAGAGGATTATGGTAATAACCAATTGGTAATTACACGCCATTATAATCACAACAAACAGAGACCCAGACATTCTCAGCGAAGTCTGCCAATTTTTCCAACAAAAAAACCGGGGATCGACTGCCAAAGACGCTGCACCACAACAAGATATAGTCAACAAACTATCTTAAGGTATGGGCTTACGGTAAAACTACGACCATTGAGCACAAACAGTGCGTCTAAAAAATGTGAATGGCAAACTCCGCCCAAAAAAATGTGCGTCACACCCAATCTCCGGATAGCGGCGAAGCATTGCTATCTGCCAGATTGAGTCCGATTTTCAAGACTAAGGGGGTCTCTTTTTTGGTAGCTCATTTGAGGAGATTGCTGATGAACTAATAAAATTTATGGTTGAGGAGACTTCATCATGAATGCAGGTGGTTTCCAATTTTATATAAACGGTATTGTCCTGTTATACCCTCCGTCCAAAAAAAGGCCCCCTAGCTTACTGAAAAAATACTTGCATACGCGACGCGATCTCCCCACGGGATTCCCGTTGCCGTTGCCGGCCGTGTTTTTAAAAACTGAGGCGCTCCACCCCCAATACAAAAACCGGTTGGGTTGTGTACTCGCTAACTGCCGCGCTCCATACACATCACATAGTATAGTAGTAGTAGTCGTAATGATACTAATAAAATATAATAACATAATTACATCCCATATGAGAACAATAAATGAGCACAAGAAAAAATTACAATAGCGTGACAATGACCTCACAATTTATTTTCATTTATTCGTTAATGATCATTACCAAAGTAAAAAAAAAATGAATAGAAACAATAGATAAACATAATAGTATAAAATAAAGATATGAAATTAAAAAAAAATATGCAATAGCCTATCTGAGATTCCTCTTTTGTGTTTATTGAGGTTGAACCCTGCACAAACTTGACATGAAATAAAGATAAGAATAAATTATACAATAAAAAAAGAACATTCTGAACATTCACATTATGCTAGTAATTACCATTTATTCCGTTTTAAAAAACAGCAGATAATTTGTAATCAAATCCAGCTATTGACAACTAGTCAAGTCCTTTCCAATAAGTCCCGTAGGGCTAAATGCTGACTCAACAAACAGGGGTACCATCAAATTCAAGCTGCAACCCTTTATTCCGTTAACTATTTTGTTAGGCCTAAAACAGTTTTCCGGCATAACAGAAATAATCCGTGTAGAAGAGAACGATCCGTCTGCAACCAAACTAGATCCGTTCTCAAAACAATCGATCGTCAATGACTTATTGCTTAACTTCTTACCCCCAAAACTAAACCTAGCCCCTCTTTGCTGGATCAAATATCCCCCAAAAAGAAATCCCTTTTCCTCGCCTCCGGGACCACGAGCATATAAACCGTGTTGATAAATTACCAGTTTATTTCATCAGAAGCTATTCAATAGTCCCCGTTTTACTCCGTCTCAATGGAGCTTTAACACGCAACAACGGAGGTAATAAAACGGGACATATTAGTGTCTTGGTCTTTCCATCCCACTCTATATATAGTCACGTTATACCTCCGTCTCAATGGAGCTAAACACGCAAACGGAGAGGTTTAAACGGGACTATATATAGCGTCTTGGTCTTTCCATCACTTATATATAGTCCGTGATCCCTCCGTTTTCAAAGGAAGCTAAACGCAAACGGACGGTTAAAACGGGACTTATATAAGAGCGTCTGATGAAATAAACTTGGTAAATGAGCACAAGGTTAATATGCATCGTTGTCGGCGGGCCGAGAAAGGGATTCTTTTGGGGGTATTGATCCAGCAAAAGAGGGGCTAGGTAGTTTTGGGGGGAAGCAGGTTAGAAGAAGTAATAGACGGATCTATCTGTTTGAGCGAGATCTATTTGTGAGACGGATCTTTCTCTTCTGCACGGGGTTTATTTCTTTTGACGGAGTTAAATTCTAATTTTAAAAGAGATCATGATGATACTTGAACAGAAACATTTAAAAAGGTGTGACGAATATAAATGGAATGATATGATTGAAATGAAGCAAAAGCCATTTTCATTACCGAAAATATTACTTATCAAGGACCTGTGATACTTTTTGAAAACCTTTTTGTTGAGGCTGTTTCTAAATGGTTAACGGGACTAAATGCAATTATTTGGACAATTGTGAAATAAAGGTTAGCCCCCCCTCCCCTGGCGGCCCTCTGTGCAATCATTGCCGCTTGAACTGAACTCAATCCCGCCCACGCCTAGTACTTTTTTTCGGTAAGCTAGGGGTCCTAATATCCGTCTCAACCAAATAGATCCGCCTCAAACAAATAGACTCAATACTCTTGCTTAACTTCTTCCCCCAAAACAACTAGCCCCTCTTTGCGGATCAAATATCCCCAAAGAATCCCCCTTTTCTCGTCCCTCCGGGCCCAACGATGCATATTACCTTGTGAAAATTACCAAGTTGTATTTCATCAGAAGCTATAGCTATTATAATAGGCCCGTTTTACCTCGTATCAATGGGCGCTTAACACGCAAAAACGGAGGGTGAACGGGACTAATAAGAAGTCTTGTTCTTTCCATCACTCTATATATAGTCCGTTATACCTCCGTCTCAATGGGAGCTTTAACACGCAAACGGAGGTGAACGGGACTATATATAGAGGGTTTTATCTTTCCATCACCTATATAAGTACCGTTATACCTCCGTTTCAATGGAGCTTTAACACGCAAACGGAGGTAAAACGGGAATATATAAGAGACGTATGATGAAATTAAAACTTGGTAATTATCAACAAGGTTAATATGATGTGTGGTCCGGAAAAGGACGAGAAAGGGGGAGGATTTTTGGGGGATTTTGATCCAGCAAAAGATGGTGGCTAGGTAGGGTAGTTTTGGGGGGGGAGAAGGTTAAGCAAGAAGTAATTGACGGATAATTGGTTGAGACGGATCTATTTGGTTGAGACAGATCTTTCTCTCTACACGGGGTTATTTTTTTATGCCGGAAAACTGTTTAGGCCTAACAAAAAACATTTTAACGGAATAAAAGGGTTGCAACTTGGAATGTGATGGTAGGCCCTGTTTGTGAGTAGCATTAGGCTCTACGGTTGGTACTTATTGGAAAGGACTTGACTAGTTGTCATAGCTGGATGTGCTTACAAATTATCTGCTGTTTTTACGGAATAATAAAATTTAATTTCATATCCTTTATTTTGATACTATTATTTTATCTTATTTTCTATTCATTTTTTTGTTTTTTTACCTTGTACGTATCATGAACGGTAATAATATAAATGAAAATAACATTGTGATTTCATTTCTAATAATTAGCCTTACATTGCATTCGAGATCGAAAATTCTAAAATCGCATACATCCATCTCAAATCAAGACGGGTATATAGTTATAGTATTGCTTAACTTAATACGCACTTGCTCCAAATCGTCATTATAATAATGCGGCGTGTCCGACACCGCTTGAAAGAAATCAATCAATGATTTATAGGCTTCTTGCATTATTTAATTTCAATCTGTCTTTTATACTATTATTTTTATTCTTTATTTTCTATTCATTTTTTATTTATGTTTACCTTTTGTAATGACATTAACGAAAACATAATAATGAAAATAACATTGTGATTTTCATTGTTATAATAATTACAATTTACATTGCGAGATCGGATAAATTCTAAAATCGATGACATCCATTCTCAATCAAGTACGGGATTAAAGTAGTATTGCTCAAACTATAATACCTCTTTGCTCAAATCGTATTAATAATAATGTGCAGTGTCGATACCGCTTGTTGATACTGAATCAATCCCGCCAACGCCTATAGGTACTTTTTTTCGGTTAGCTTAGGGGGGTCCTAATTTTGGAAGGAGGTATAAAGGACTTGCCAATAAAACTATTGACCTCCGTCATGGAAGTCTTGATTCAATCGAAAAGGCCCCGCATTACATTTACGACGCCGAGGTGTTGAATATTGCGTGATTCACATTCACACCACACAACAATGAATCCTGCATCCAGAGACAGAGTGGCCCAGAGTGAGAAGATGAATTAAGTTTAGCCTTTTTTTCCAAAGTTTAAATAGCTTCAAGTTGTTTTATCTTTCTTAAGAAGCAGTGTTATTCCCCTTCTTTAGGCAAGTAAATGTTATCCATGGTTAGGGTTATTTCATAAAGTGGAAATACACTTGGATTCAGCATTCAGTGCAGGCGGTACAGCCACAGCTGGGGTGCTCATTTTTACACCTGGAAAATTGCATTTCTAGCCTAAACCACTAAAATATAAAATCTCTAGAGACTTCTATTATACTAGAATTCGAATTCACCTTCAAGAGTAACTTGTAGATTTAATTATTCTGGTAAAATTAATTAACAAAAAGTAGGTATGTGCACGATCGTTTGTGATTTATAAACAGTGCTAAAATATTAAATTTGGAACAATTTGATCTTTTGAAAAAGGGGTTTGCCGAAAAGTAAACATTTTCTCCAGTTAAGCAACAGACCGTGTCTGTGACGTCAAGAAACTTTTGTCTAATCAAAAGAAGATCTGTGGCTTTGTAACCTTTGTTTACCGTTTCAATGACAGGTGAACTGTGGAGAGCAAGGAAGGTTGGTGTTAATATGGCAAGTGGTGTTGGCACAGTTCCTTTCTAAAAAACTCGTTAATTTCTACTCTTATAGCTCAAGGTATGGTTGCTTCTTGACTTCACGTGTAATTACTTTTTCATGTAGACCATAGGCCATATTTTATTGAATTTAGCCCCTCCCAGAACGTATGCGGGGGGAAGGTGTTGCAACTTGCATATACATTCAGTGAAATGCTTTACCGAAATTGAAATGTACTTTTTTTCCGTGTACATGAACATCCGATCGTTGTTGCACATTTATGACAGTACACTCATACAAAAACAACGGAATTTGTGTTCACTGGATTGAAGCTGATTTAGTTGAGTAGATCCAACCTTCTCTGATCTACGTTACAATAATAAATATATAGGGCGTATAAATCCCGAGTAATACTTTGGGCGGGGTGGGCGAACCCAAATAACGTTGTGGTCAGGGCATTGTGTGTTATCTGAGATCTAGTACTGGAAACGCATGGAACTAGCTAGCAAGGTGATGGCAGAACTCAATTAGGTGCTTGATAGAAGGAATTCTCGCAATGGTATCTAAGTCTTTATAGTTTAGGGAGAGGGAAAATGCTCCACTCGGCCACCCATCAAACCTGGATGGTGCGTTCTACATAGAAAATCATCACAATTATTAAAAATACATTAAATGACGACTTTTTCTTTATACCACTTATCCCATTTTTGAAGGGAAAAAACGGGAACTACCAAATTTCTCAAAAATTGATTTTTGTTAAATTCACTAATTTTGGTCGGCAAACTCATGTTTTGGGCGGGTAATTAGGAATCAATTCATTGAAAGTTTAGTCTTACCTATAGCGGTTAATTTACTGATACTGCAGGTTTTGGCTCAATTTGGGCCACTGTGAGCGCGCTTCCCAAAAAGATTGCTGATCCCATGAAAAATGGTGATTTTTTGACATTCCCAAAATTAAAAAGTGTTTTATTCTTAGCACTTCATGAAATTTGACTTGGATGGTGTTAGCTGTTTTCTCTCATTCAGCCATAGTTGACACAGAAATGAAAAAAAAAAAAATGATTTTTGGTGCTTGTGTGTAGGTCTACGTTGTGTTTTTTAAACAAAAATTCATCAGAGATTCATATTAAACTAGGTGATACAAGGTTTATACATTTACTACATACACCATTACTTAGACCTCCATCTCTCGCGAGTGTGCACCATTCCTCGAAATTATGTATAGCAGTTTATTTTTGACCTCCGTTTACAAGTGTTTAATCCTTCTAAACATGTCAATATCTAAACACCAACTGGTTAATTTCTAACACCAATGTTTATTTTCTAAACACCAGTTGTGTTTAATTTCTAAACACAAAGTGTTTAATGGCTAAACATTAAACAACCTAAACACCACATTACCTTCACTTCCAAAACACTGTTTTAGAGATACAGCAAAGCCCCATTTGTTTAATCAGCATCTTGCCACCACCATCCTTAGTGCTAAAACGCTAAAAAGCTTAATTTCGTAAAAAAAAACAAAAAAACTCAGGTGATCGATTTTCGATCCGTTCCGGCCATTTGAAGAAAGAAAAATTTAGAAAAGAATCTGAAGGTAGCACTTCAACCTCTCGGGCTTCCACTGGGCTTAGAGTATTTGCCGTCAAAGTTGATGAGCTTGATGGGGGGTCCAATTGAGCGTAATTGTATGGTATAGGCCCTACTTTGAAAAAACCAATTATGCACACTATGACCATGGAGGACTATATCAACATCTAATGACCAGAATTACATAATCAAGAGAGGGGATTGTCCCAGGGTAGATTCTCTTGTTACTCTATCTCGGGGGGGAAGGACCCGTGCTCGATTTGGGCATTTGGGATTTCCAAACGAGTAATTTAGGGAACTGCTCCGTGCATTGTCTATGGCAGTCTCTGTCTCCAGTTTATATTACAAAATCTCCTATTAAACCCTAGTTCAATACATCTTTAACCTAATATCATGAATTAATAAAAAGAATAAATGATTGACTTCAAAATCCGTCGGGGTTAGGCCAAACCTCGCTGAAAATATTTGTAATTTTTAAATAACGGTAATTTAGATTTTTAAATCTCGTGACGAGGCCGAGAATTAGCAAGTCTGAGTGTAACGTCGATAACGCGTAATAGCGACCCTACTACTGTTTTTTAAAGCATTAGCAGAGATTTGAATCCGAAACATCGAAAAAACAATCATCAAAATTCATATTTTTGTATTTGTACTGGCCATGGATCTGCAAACTAACCCTGCACGTGGTTGGCTGAAATCCGTGTATTAAAGCCAAGGCAGTACTTTTATCTGATTGCTTTAATTTATATACGCGTGCGTATCAAAATTCCGACTTGAGATCAAAAAAAAAGCATTCGGTGAATATCCCAGATTTTGGCGTGATATTGTGCAACCATGATCAATACAGTTGACCTCAACGCAAACATTATTGATATTTGTTTATTCTGTGCTAGTTTTTGTAAACCACAAACAGCTGTTATTGTAGTTTTGAGGACATAATCGCTGTATGTCTATTTACGGGAGACGCGTTGAAAAATTTTTCTCAAATACTTCATTTTTTCACTATTGGTGGTTCGTTTCTACATAAAGCAGTTATATGGAATTGTAACACTTATCCCTGATTTATACGTTAAAACAAATGCATTTCCAATTTTCGATTTCTCTCCAATATTCGCTGCTAATCCCTTTAAGTTTTGAAAGAGGACTAGCACTCGCGCCGCGCCGGATGTTGATGAAGATTTGACATTCGGGCTGTTACTGTTATGGCATGTCCTGAAAATTAATTACTAGTAAGTATTGCCAAAGTGGTCAGAATGGAGAGGTCGTGTTTGTAGATGACTTCTCCAATTCCTATCCTTCATAAAATATGGCCACTATAGAAAGACAAATGCCAAATTGCCTGAATAAGATTCAACAGTTGGCAGATGAAAATGGTTTCCGTTTTTCTAAAACTAAAACTGTTTGTATGCATTTTTGCAACAAAAACGTGTTCACCTTGATCCAGAACTAAAATTGAATGGTTCCCCTATTCCTGTCGTTTCACAGACTAAATTCTTAGGCCTAATATTTGACAGTAAATTAAACTTCAAAGCTCATATTGACTGCTTGCGGAAGAGATATTAAAAAACTTTGAACCTTTTAAAAGTAGTTTCAAAGATGGACTGGTGAAATAAAAATAAAATAAGATATTCTTGTTTACAATTGGTACCAGTCTGAAAAGTGGGAACATTTCATTTTTCTTGTGTTGGGAGATATAGGGTCATTTTTTTTGGGGGGTGGACATTTTGATAACTATCATTGTAAATGTGTATGGACACGTGTTTCAACCTGGAAATATGAACAAAATTTGCTGACAGCCCCCCCCCCCCATCTTCCACCGACTGCCTGCCTCTCTCTCTCTCTCAGGCAATCCTTCTTAAACAAAATAACAATATAAAAGGATTGGTCCATATATACAGACCCCGTGATCGAGTCAATCCGGATTCGCTATTTTATCCAGTGGGAAAGTTACCTATATTCAACCTTCCGTTAAGGAATAGTCACAAATGCTTATAGTAGTTACCAAAGTAGGGGGAATATAGGGCAAGTCCCATTGAATATCTTTGAACATTTAGACGTTCTGCCCCCCCCCCCATTGTTAAGCATTTAAAACAGTCAATAATTTGCACCATTTTTATCCAAATCGAAGCAACTTTAAAATTTGACCCCTGTAAAACTTAAATTGACCTTTTTTTTTATTAATTGTTTCATTTGTTTTTTTAGTGTATATTCGTATTCCGTTTTGATGTCTTCAAAACGGAATACGTACACTCGGTAGCGTAACAGGCGGGGCAGCCTTACCACTCCAGAGACATTTGACCGGGAAAAATAATGAAAATCATGCAAAATCAGCCCTTTTTTGCCTACTCACCAGGTATTTTTCACCACCAACTATGTAAATCTGCCTAAAATCCACCTCCATCCCGGAAAATCTGCCTCAAACCGGGAATTTCCCTATGACAAGTGAACCCTGTTAAAAAATACTCTAAATTTTACAGGGCAATCCTGGCGGCAATTCTACCAACAAGGTACCGTCAATATCAAATAGGGCCTATACTGTAAACATTAATTTAATCAAAACACTTAAAACATAATTGGTGAGTTAGACATTGCAAATGTGTAAAGAAAAAAATGACGAACGAACACCCTAACTTAGTAGGGCTAGCCAGAAATATCAACCGGATTTCTTACGGTTCATATACTGTAAAATTTTAGTTTGCTGTAAAATTAATTACACCGAACTGTAAAATATACAATGAATTTGAATGGAAACAGTATAAGCTTATTTTACGGGGTTTTGTTGACGGAATTGCTGCCATGCCAGGTTTTTCCTGTAAAATTTACAGTTTGTTTTTACTGTAAATATTAGTTCTTATTAGTACTTAATCGTATAATTGAAAATTCATAATAGTGTATAATAATGCTGATACTCATTTAATTCGAATAAAGGCTCTACCATTTTCATATTTAGTCATTATAGGCCTGGTAAATTCGCGTAATGTAGCGGTTGACTGTTCAAATCCGGCCAAACACAAAAATGTCAAAACTTGTCCTTTGGTCAACTTGAATGTGCAGTATGTTTGATATTCGCGGGGATATTCGATGTTTTAATAATGATCTATGAGAAATTATTAATTTATTGATAAACGTATCTGTATACTACTTTGCAATAATTCATTTCACATTAAGGTCCTCCAAAATTTTGATAAACGTTTTTCACAGACTTCATAAACTGAGTTTGATTGAAAAAAAATAAGTTTAGTGATAACCCGAGTTTTGTCGGAAAACTTAGATTATTGAAGAACTGAATTTTCAATTTGATAAACTTAGTTTGCCAATTGAAAAATCTAATATTATCAATAAGCTGTTTTTCAGTCGAGAAACTAAGTTTTCGATAAACTGAGTTTAGCAGTTTAAAATTAAAGGTGCATTTCGTGATCTTAGCACCTTTGTTTTTGTTTATGGCTCATTAGATTTCATCAAGAAAAGGTTCTTTCCAAAATTTCGCTTGATTTGGATGGTGCGTTTTGATGTTAAAGGCCGACTCAGAGATTTCCTGAGGAGGGCGCACTCAATTTTCAAACAAATCGTGTTTTCTGCATGTACATAATGCTTGTCCATATACTAATCACTGTGTGAAACAGCTAAGCCCAAATCGAAGTCCTTCATATAGAAAATCAATCTTTGTCATAAATTTCTAGATCCGGAATTGTTGTTCTATACAGAGTATCCTATGGCACTGTGTACTATACATAAATGTTTACTGCATGAAAACGAAAAAATCTGATTAATCTCAAACTTTGGAATTCAGTATTTTAGGTGACTATCTTCAGTTCTAGCTGGCTATTTCTAATTAATACCCAGAAAAATTATATTTTGAAATCTCTGAGTCAGCCTTATAAGAGCAAAATGTTCGTATCATAGTGAGCCATAGACCACTGTGTTTTCTGTCCGTTTTCGGACAGAAAAGATAAAAGAACGAATTTCTTCCGATGCAGATCGAATCTGCAAGTCAGATTTGGGACATACCTTTCTTAGGCCAACCGTTCAGGTGATATGAAAATCGCAACAATTTTGAGATAAATTGGAGGAGAGGCTGTGTATCACGAAGTGCACCTTTAAGTCTATCGATTTTCAATTGATTTTTATCGAGTTTATCAAATCGAAAAACTATAAGTTTATTGCATATGGATTCCTTCGTTTTAGACCCTTTATGTTGCCAACATCTCTATTTTTTCAATAATTTACAATGTATTAAAATGTCAGTGATTTTCAGCGATTTTAGGTGGATTTCAATGTTGTAGAATAAAACAAGGTGAATTCCGAAAGATTCACTCGAGTCTCTGGGACTGAATTTAAGAAATTTTCAATATAGAAAGAGCATACCCTAACTACTTTTCTGTAAGGGGGAACTAAATTGTCCTTATAAGATGTTATTTTTTTTAATGACAGGTTTTATGCCTGAAGTCTGCAGCTATTTTTTCAATGGGAAAGCGTTATATAAAACAAATTCTAATATATATTATATGTACGAACGCGAGTCTCTGGGGCTGAATATTTCAATGTTTAATAGAAAGAACATACCTTGAAATACTTTTCTCTACGGGAACTCAATTTTTATGTCAGGTTTTATGCAAAAAATGCTGTTTTTCACAAAATCGGTGCCTGGCCGTAGTTTATCGTAAAGGAATCGATATGATACACTAAAGGTTCGTTCATACTACACTGCAACGTGCGTTGCGGTAAGTTGCAGTGCTATGCGGTCTCTGTCCAGTATACTGCATTGCGGTCCCGGGGGGGGGGGGTGGGGGTTTCTCAAAGGTTTGTTGGGTACCCATGCTCGTTCCAGGGGTTCTGAAAGTGACCCCTAACGGGACCAATTTTCAGTGAAAATATACCCTAATGGGACCAGTATTCAGTTAAATTATACCCGTTTTCGGTGAAGATATACCCTAATGGGACCAATTTGTGGTAAAATTATACCCCTAGCATGCCTAGCGGGACCTGATTTCAATACGTGAATAAAAATATACCTTTTAAAGAACCAATATATGAGAAAAATAACACTTGTACTACTGTAAGAAAATTTACACACTGCAGGGTTATTTTACTGACATGTTAAAGTTAATTTTCCCATGTTTTTCAATGAGCCAGTCACACCTGAATTTGATACCCCTAGCGGGACTAGAACTTGATTATTGTGAATTTGATATCCATAGCGGTAGTCCCGCATTTGCAGCTAAACCCTCTTTTTTTGGAACCAGCATGGGTACCCGACCAAAACCCAAGAACCCCCACCCCCGGATTGCGGATACTCAACGGAGTTAAATTTATTTTTAACTTGCAGCGAGCAGGTTGGTTACGTTGAGTGGCTGCAGCCAAGTGACGATATATCGGTCACGCACTGCGCAGTGCAGCGAGGTATGAACAAACATCGAAAACGCAGTTTTCCAAGCGCATAAAAATAAGTTTAGATCGAGCGAAAAACTCTCTTTCCTGCTCCCCCCCGGAGTCGAAAAATCACTCTTCCGGAAAAAAATCTTAAGTTTGAAAAACTACGTTTTCAAATCATGGTTGTAAAATGTATATTATTACCAGTTTAAAGAGACACGAGGAGATTTCCAGAAAGAAGCGCCCCCATTTTTTTCGAACCCGGGTTTTTTTTGCATATTTGGAATACTTTCCAATGTCTTAGAGCACACCTGAAGTGAATAAGCCGAATACGACGTCTTTATGTAATAAGATGATGATTGCGTACTTTCTGTTGCGCACGACAGAAAGTCAAAGCATGGTGTTCAATGGGGACAATTACGATTGCAGGCAAGTTCAAAACAAGGTTAGCGGTTTTCTTACGTGCTTGTTTGTCCAATAAATCTTCGAAACGTTCTCGATAGGTGGTCTGCATCCGATCAACTGCAATTTGGGAGAAATTTGTATCCTAAAAAAATCTCCTCCTGTCACTTTAACAACTTGAAAGCAATTTTTTTCCTCTATAAAAAAAAATCGAAGAACTTTGTTTATTAGTCGAAACCGAGCTATTTAACCTGAAATTAATCGTCCCGTCTATACGTTTTGAATACTATTGAAGGCATATCCGCGCAAGTAGAAATTCGTTTTGAGCGAATTTTGAATTTGCGGAAAGACATAGATTGGGCGGTTATTTCCGGGTTAAAAACTCTCACAAACCTGGCCTCAAGGGGGAAAGGAATGAAACAAAAGGCCATTCAGAAGAAGTTCCGTGAAATGAAATAGAGCTCTTTACAATGGAATTATTTTTAATAATCAATGCTATCTTGTTATTATATAATTATTTCAACACTATTATCAACTTAAAATTGTATTTATTTTCTGCCATCTCTCCAAACAGCTTTTATGTGTACGACATGATAATCTCGTATGAATTCTTGGAGAGTGAAGAAAGACAATCAACAGACATCGTCAGGACCAGGTAGTGACGGTCTACAGGTTCCGAAATCGCCTATTTCCCTTGTCGCTCTTTCGCAGCACAAAGGCGTGTCGGTGTCGTCTGAGTTAACTCCAAAATTAGATAGAATACGGTCCTCTTTCGTTGCTTTGAATTTAAATGAACAGTTTCAACGTCACCAGGAAAACATAAATACATCAGCTGTGCGAAATGGAAGTAGAAATGACACAATTGTGGCGGCCGCGGAAAGCAATACATACGCGGGTGGCTGGGAACTTGGCGCCGCATCTTCGAGCAGTCTCCGCAGCTTAGATTTCCCTTCAAAGCCCGATAATAAAAATGGTAGTTTTACAAGTTTTTCATCTGTTGTTAGTCCATCCGTTTTTCAGTTGATTCCTGAATTACAAAGAGGACAGTCCTCTTATTGTATCGATTATTCTGAGTCATCATTTTCCACTGATATCGATTATTTCTGGTCTGTTGTTCCTTCAGCCCAATCGTTAACGGAGACGGTAAAGGCCACCCTTTTAGATACGTACACGGACAGTAGTTTACCAACTGTTCTACAGCCTCGATTTAAACCAAAGGCGCCGGGCACAGCCCTTGCCCTTTGGTTGCCCAACATTATGGCATCAGTAGTGAAACGATTCACCGACGAAAGTCCTCCCGATTTTCTACCTCCATGTGACAAAAACAAGGATATTATGAAGCAGAATATTGGTGTGTTGTTAAAAAAGGATTTTACCGCTGTTAACTGGCCATTTAAAACACATCAGACGAGACAAAGCAATGGATCGGCCCTATCCGATCATCCTCAAAGAACTAGAAGAAAGGTTGGCGGGATTACGAATCACAGGGCCAAAGTGAAACATCTACGAGGAGAAAGTACATGTACTGACAAACTTGATAAGTCAGCAACATACCGTTCTGAACATTCGAAGAGCAATATGGCCGAAAAGTCGTCATGGAGAGGCCCTTGGAGAAAACCAAGGGTAAAATACGTAGAGTACGACCATGATGATGGTGACCGATCTGATACAGTAGTGTTGGAAGAATACGATACCACTCCCGGTATATCGAGGAGACGAAGGCTTGAACGGTCAGTCGACTTTGATGCAGACTCTGAAAGAAGTTCATCGAATGAGCTGACTGCACCCGGCATCGGGTACAGCCCTGTTTTTGATGATGATGGTGATGATAATGATGATGAGTCAATGACATTTTTCAACTATAATAACGATGGTTCCAGTTATAGTTGTACATTTTCCCCAATCCACACGCTGAGTCGTACAGAAACTTGTCATAGGGAGGTGTTGTTGGAGAACACAATAAAAACGAATTCAGACTCGGATTCGGAAGATGAAGAAGAGTTGTTTGAAGAAAGCTTCCGATCGGAAACAGAACATATTGATTGTGAATGTATCAGACATGCCTATGTTGATGACGATGATTTTCCTTGCTTAAAAACACTAGAAGAAAATGATAACCGAGAGCCTTCTACTTCTCAGACCAAAATAGATGGTATGGGTACACAAATTGCAAAGGACAAAGTAGAACATAAGGCCAATATAGGACGTAAAGGTAAACCAAAACGAATAATACCTAGCAGTCGTCAACGGAGAATAACGGACGCTGGTAGAAAGCCGCCAAACAGTCATAGAGAGGACGCCGTTGATGATGGCAATGCAGGTTCTGCGACACATCAACAGACTAGAAATGAAAAAGACATAAGGGATAAGATTGAGTACATGAGGGTTGCTAGCCAAGAGAGAGTCGACATCAGTGCAAAACTGTACATCCGCATCCCAGATAAAGTGCATCTTTGTAAAGTACAGACACACCTGCTACTGTGCGCCATGAAAGCTTTCTTCACTTGTACGGAAGGTATTCAAGTAAGATGGGTAAAATCCCTTCATTCTAAAAATGTTACCAACTCCTCCAAAGAGACGATACAAAGATTAAGTTTGCAGCTGATGACGACGGCGATGGCAATTTTAGTGACAACCCAAATACGGTGTGTCTATTGCTTTCTCACGACGCTTCGGTCCTACTCCGAGATCGCTATTCCACTCTACTCACAAGTATCGCAGATATATTGCAGATTAAGACGGATAATCTGCTCGTTCTAGAACAAGACAGACCGATTCCACCGCCAAGGAAATCAAAAACAAGAAAGAAATCGTCGTCGGAGTGTGATGAAAACCGTGGTTACTCTGACATGCAGACAGAATGGTTCCTTCCTGTATTCATGTAATTATGCAACCTTAACAGCGGCTTTCCAAAAGTGTCAGCTCTTTGCTAGCATAGACAGATTGAGATATTCGGTGAAATTGGAAAAAATATATTGGTCAAAAAACGTCCACTAGAATGATGTAATATTTCTTCTGTGTTAGATGTGCAATTAAAAATATTGTAATTATACTGCAAAGTCTGCTATATAATATTTGGGTATGTGTACAGCTGTGGTATTGTGATTGTCATTATGATCAAGGATTGGATTACATAGTCATGATATCTGCTTGCTGCATTGCGTTTTGAAGTATTTGTTATGGCCAATGGACGTTGATTCTTAGTTTCCTGTTGGAGATTTTTAAAAGGCGACGAGGTCCGATTTCATTATTCATTATTTACTGTCATTTCATTATTTGCTGTCATTTCATTATTACATATAATGGCATCTTGAATATACTATTAACCTTAAAATATATTTGTTGCATAAAACAAAGTTTACAAGTTCCTAATTAACAAAAGAGGGGTATTTGCAGGTTTATTTCTTCAAAACTTTAAAAATCAGTTCAAGCATTTTTGCACCAAGTATTTATGACAATCAGCTACAATCGGGACAAAGAAATGGAGAAAATTAATTATTAATGGTATATTGTGACACCCTCCCAAGGAAACTGCTTAAAATGAACAGGAAGGGCGTGCTTGAATATTTTGAGCAACTGAAATGTGTTTTTATTATCAAATTTCAAGAAAAACATCTTTTTCACAAAATAATGAAATATTTGCCACAGCGGCAAATCTGATGCATGCTCCAACAGGAAACTAAGAATCAAATTCCCTTGACCTAATGGTATCCAACGTTTGCCATATCTTGTCCGTAGTCCCGTGGACAAACAATTCCTCCCAATGTTTTACACAATTGCAACGTTAACAATTGCATCGGCACTCATATTACAAATGAACACTATAATTTTGAGAAAAATTAGATTTTTGTATAAAATTTCAGTATTTAGGTGGAAACATCCCTTTAGCCAAAGATACTTTAGGTATATTAAGTGCAATATAAAACCAAATTAATTAAAAAACCCATTGTACTCAATGATAAAATATTCCTAAAGTTGATCAGTTTTTGTAGACATTAAATGTGACATAGTTCTTTCCGATCGCTTCGTGTGAAAATTAGAATTTTTTTTGTTTTGAAACCTAAATCTGAAAAATCTATATGCTTTCTTTTAGTGCTATATTAGTCCAGGCTACAGACCATGTGACGTTGTTATACAACATATAAAATAGTTTTCAACGGTTTCTAGACCATTTTTTTCCTGCTAAATCTGAATCCGATGGATGCCAGACGAAAAACCTTGAGCGTTTTCGACGAAACGCAAAAATTCAAAATGGCCATCAAAACACTAAAAACTCATATGTTAATAACTCAAAAGTTATTTTTTTGCCAGTCCAGTCAAAACACCCATTGTGACCAATTAAATATGATTCATTAACCACCTAATTAAGAGAATCAATATGGTCGCCAATACAGCAAAACATCTGATACATGTATTTATCTACTTTTGACTGTAGAATGGTAACTTGGTATACACCAATGCTTTAGCAATAAATATATTAATAGAAACCATTATGAATAACTTTCAACAATTTGATAATCAAATCAATAAACCATACAAGATGGCTCCAAAATGGCAAAATTCATTACTACATATAGCCAAGAGCTGACATGTTTGTGTATATCGCTTTAACTCGTTCAGAGCAATTTAAATATCATCACATAATGAAAGTGATTGATATCTGCAAGATGGTATCCTAGGTAGGCGTTCAATATGGCCGCAAATGTCATTCAGTAAAGGTTAGTAATTCATTCACGCTGTAGGCTAAAGATATATATTTTGTGTATTTTAGTTAGATTATCACTTCCAAAATTCCCAGTAAGGCTATCTTAACTTTCATTGAGTCGTTGTACATCAAATATCCCAATATGAATGCCAATGGATGCCCCAAATCTACCAAAAACAAAGAAACGTATATCTGTAGACTATTGGTGATCGGATTTTTCCCCGCTTTGTGAGTGCCATTTCCAGCCATATTGGATACTTATCTTGGATGACATCTTACATGTATCAATTCCTCTGATTACCTAATGATCTGTACAGTGATCTGATTGACTTACAGGGATATACACAAACATTGCAGCACTAGGATAGATACACTGTAAAAAATTACAGTGCAATTTACAGTAAAATACTGTTAAAAAAAATTACAACATTTGACTGTAATTTGAAAATACAGTAAAAACTGTAAATTTTATGTCCAATTTCCAGGCCAATAATGATTCAATTTAAAAGTGGAGCCTTTATTTGAATTATAATGAGCATCAACATTATTAAACACAATTATGAATTTTCAATTATACGAATAAGTACTAAAATTGACAGGGAAAAAAATACTGTATATTTTACAGGAAAATCCTGTCAGCAATTCTGCCAACAAAACCCCGTAAAATTACAGCTTTTACAGGTTTTCATTCAAATTTACTGTATATTTTACAGTTTGATGTAATATATTTTACAACAAACTGTAAATTTTACAGTATATGCACTGTAAAAATTTGTTGATAGGCCTACCAAGTTAGGGCGTTCGTCAGTGCTTTTTTATTCTCCACACATTTACAATCTCTGTAATAATTCACCAAATATAATGTTTTTATATGTTTTGATTAAATTAATTTTTACAGTATACTGTAATTTTTACGGTAATTTGTTTTGAGCGAACCGTTGCTGCCAGGATTTTCCTGTAAAATTTACAGTATTTATTTACAGTGTACATTTATCAGTTATAGCCATCTTAGAGCATCGGAAGCCATCTTGGACGCTATAATGAAGGAATTTATAATCATATTTTAAAACAATATTTCTTATGGTGTTAATTTCTTGACTGGCATGTAGTCACAATGAATGTTTTAACGAGACAGGCTGAAAAATTACAACTTTTGAGTGAACAAGAGATGAATGTCTCGTGTTTTGGTGGCCATTTTGATTTTTTTTTTTTTTGTGTGTTTCTACAAAAATGCTCAAGGTTGCTCGTCTGGCATCCATGGGATTCAGAATCCGCATAAAAAACTGGTCTAGAAAGCACTGAAAACATATCTAATAAATAAGGTTGATATTAGTTATCAATGAATATGTAGCCTGGACTATATGACCAAATTCGCATTAAAATATGGGAAGGTTTACCATTTTCTCCCAAACTATATCCCTTCATACACATTGATCTCATTTAAATCGGAATACAATGCATTTACCTCGCAGTACCGCGCACACAAAATGCAATCATTGTTTTCTATATACCATAGTTGTACACTACCATTCCATGAAGTTGGTACATAATATCTGTAATCTGTGACATCGTAACTCCCAAAATTAAATGTTTTCTATGAGATAATAATATAGCCCTGTATGGATTGCTATTATTTTTTGTGTCGCTGCAAAAATTACGGGAGGCGAGACCTACCAGTCGTTACTTCTGTCTGACCGTGTGGCTGCATGTGATCGTGTTTTCAAAGGTTAAAGTTTCGTTCGAGAAGTAAAGGTCAAATTGCTACAGAAATTGGGTCATGGATGCCCCTTGGGAACCTTCATATGGTAATGTGCTCAAAGGTCAAATACCAAGGTCAAAGGTCATATGAGGTCAAGTTATGAAATAGGGTGAAAACATCAAATTGGCCTTGGTCGAGAAGTAAAAGTCCAATTGCTACAGCACTTGGGTCATTCATGCCTATTGGGAATCTTTAAATGTTAATGTGGTCAAGGGTCATACCAAGGTCAAAGGTCATATGAGGTCAAGTTATAAAATAAACTGAAAACATTAAATTGACCTCATTGGAGAAGTGAAAGTCCAATTGCTACAGCACTTGGGTCATACATGCCCCTTGGGAATCTTTATATGATAATGTGGTCAAGGGTCATACCAAGGTCAAAGGTCATATGAGGTCAAGTTATAAAATAAACTGAAAACATTAAAATTGACATAATTTGAAAAGTTGAAGTCCAATTGCAACCAAACTTGGGACATACATGCAACGGGGGAACATACATGTATATATGATAATAATGTCAAGGGTCATTTGCAAAGGTCATTTGAGGTCAAGTTATAAAATAGGAGTGAAGGAAAAGTGAACAGCGAAAGCAGGCGACACCTGTGGTTCGAGAACCGCTTGTTAATATTTTTAACAAAATAGTATAATGCTAATTCTGAAGACAGGCCTATTAAATGCTTTAGTGTCTGTTTTTACAAAGAACAGTAATATAATGGGCTAATGTGATCTAACACTAGCAATTTAGAGACAAAATGGGCATTTTGAATTTGGAGAAAAGTGACTGATGTGGCTTTAATAGAGCAGCAGCCTGGAGCATTTGATTGAATGAACATGGTAATGTATTAGCGAAGCGTTTTGGGCTGCAAAAATTGTCAACAACCCCTCCCCTCGGTAGAAAAAAAAAATGCAACCACTAATTAAAAAAAACCGATGATTGTGGTAAAAACATAGCGGCAGGGTATTTTTTTGGTGAAAAAAAATCATGTTTTGAGCTAAATTAGGTTTCCTAACCAATTTCAAACTTTGTTCATTCAGTTTAGTAAAATAAACTTTTGTTTTCACGCAAAATTGAACGATAAGTTACAAACGTATTTCAAAATAGTGAATTGGCGATCGATATCGCTCAATGTGTATTCAATTTTGCTATTGTGTGATTTTTATATTTGTGTATTTTGTCGTGTGGTGGGTGCGTGTGTGTCGGGGGCACTCATATTAAAGTGACGGGGATTTCTTCTGCGTATAGGCAGCAGCTAAATATCGAGGGTTGACAAAGAATGACGTAAACTCACTTTTTGGATGATTTTGGGTTTTTTTGGTACCAAACAAACGGTAACCACTAAGCTTCTAAACACCATAAACCCTTAACTCAAGTTTACTTCCTTATGCCTATAAAGCAAATAACACTTCACCACATCTCAAAGGTGCACACTTTGTTTACAACGAAGCATTAACCGGAGTTACGACTTCTGATGGTAACTGTATTTGACCAAACAATGAGTTGAGGCTTCATAGCTTGCACAATTGCAAGAATTTCAACAGCTTTTTAGCTCCCTATCCCACTTATATTGATGATTTCTTTTAGAAAACATTCCAAAGGATGCATTCTTAACATCTGATTGAAATAATGTGTCAATCATAGGCATGATTGAAGATATAACTCACAGATTACCGTTTTCAGTTACCATCAGAAAGACGTAACTCAGCACTTAAAAGAAATATTAAAGAATTTCTTTCATTCTGCTGTTCATAATAAAAATTGGTCTTTGTTTACTAAGTTTATATAATGTTGCTACAGTCACATATATGAGCTTTAGTTAGATTGTTTTACATTTTGGTAAGAATAAGTTGCTTAGTAAAAATATTAAACAATCACATTTCTCAAAAGCAGTAGTTTTTGAGTTATGGCTTTCTGATTGTCAACCCTCGATATGTTGTATGCGTTGGAGCCAACTCACTGTTGATTGGTTGGGGTTTGAGAAATCTGTGTCCACCGGTGGACGAAAGGTAGGGCCAAACTCCATTGAGAATGTGATCCGCGGTCTGTGATGGAGAACCATGCACGTTTGGAAGGCTGACGATGGCCGCAGCCCCCCTCGGTGCTATTGCTATTGAAGCGACCGACTCCTGTGCGAATCCGTTTAAGGTGACCCATTCCAGGTGGTAGTTCTGCCAGGGGGGGTTGTAGTTTGTCTTAGGTTAATAGAGATTGCTCTGTCTTGGGGTATCCTAGCCAGGCATATTCCATGTCTGTAAGATGTTGAAAGGGGAACGGGAGAGTTTAGCAGGCGTGTCGGCAGAAAGGTCGGCGAGAGCGCAGTCTCTGTTACCGATTGGTGTGGTTCTTTGACAGTGTTATGCAGCAGGTGCTTGTTGTCCAGCAGGGCCTTATTCACTAGTTTATGCATGTGGTGTTCTCTCCGAAGTACTGCAGGTGCAATGCCTGCAATCACTGGTAGGAATTCAGAAGGATTAGGACGGAGGCAGCCAGTGTTGGTTCTCAAGGTCTCGTTGAGTACTGTGTCCAGCTTCCTTGTGTGAGAGCTGTTGCACCATGCTGGGCGGCATATTCAGCAGTGCCGTAGACCAGAGCCAAGGCAGTGGTGCGTAGGGTCGTTGGGCTGGCACCCCATGAAGATCCAGCAAGTCGGCATAGGAGGTTGTTCCTCGAAGATACCTTGGCGCATACGGACTCGAGGTGCTGCCGGTAAGTAAGCTGCCGGTCAAGCTTCACTCCCAAGGAGGTTGGTGTAGGATTGTATGGAGGCGCTCCATTGAGGTTGATTTGAGCTGGCGATGAGCCTCTTTGGTGTTGAGGTGGAAGGCAGTAGCGGTGGTCTGGCTTCGCTCAGCTTCAGTCTCCAGGTCTTGAGATATGCTGTCCAGTTGCTGTCTGAGTGGAGGAGGGCAAGATCGTCGGCGTAGTCATATATTCTAGATGTTGTTTGAGGTAAATCGCTGATATACAAGTTGAACAGCATAGGAGCAAGTACAGATCCTTGTGGTACTCCGTTCCTCAGACGACGCAGACGACTACTCTGCCCATCACTGGTCTAAGAATAAAGCTACGGTTTGCAAGCATGTTACATATGAATTGTACAAGGTGACGATCCGGGATGGTCCTGAGAAGCTTAAGTGTCAGGTCCTGGTGCCACACGGTGTCGTATGCTGCAGTAAGGTCCACCAAAATGACGCCTGCCTTACGGCGCTTTTCAAAGCTTTCCTCAATATCATTTGTGAATTTTACAATCTGATGGACAGTGCTCCGGCCACGACGAAATCCTGCTTGTTCGTCAGGCAGATGGGGATCGACGACGGGCTCCAGCCGGGCCAGGATCATCCTCTCAAGGAGTTTGAAGGAGACACACAGTAGTGATATTGGGCGGTAGTTCTTAGGGTTGTCAACAGGCTTGTTTGGTTTGGGGAGTGCGATGATACTAGCTCTCCTCCAGATCTTGGGTAAGGACTGGTTGGTAAGGCAACATGTGTAGAACTCCTGGAGGCAATCTAGACATAGTGGGCTGCATTGCATCAGGATCTCTGCTGGTATGTTATCAGGGCCCTGGGCCTTTCCACTCTTTAGTTGGCTGATAGCAAAGGTAAGCTCATCTAGTGAGAAGGATGTTGAAAGTGACCCGTCCACACCGGGGGCTCGACGAAGTTTGGTGATCTCTTTTTTGACAGAGCGAGTGTGATCCTTATCAATGTTCTTGAAACGACCATTTGCGAGGAGTTGCTCAGCAATTGAGTTGGCAGTCACTGGACATTTCGATGGTTTGGAAATTCTCCCGGTGAGGCGGTTTATAGTCTTCCAGGCCTTCCTGTTGGAGTGGGTGAAGTCGATTCCTTGGACCGTCTCCTCCCAGCGCTCACGGCGTTTCCTGTCCAAGCAGTTTGTCAGATCTGAAGCCTTGGATGAAGCTTCTTCCCCGGTTCAGAATTCAGGAAATCATTGTAAAGAGTGTCACATTCCTCATCCCAAGATTGGATATAACTGCGACGGCAGCCACGTGGGATGGGCTTCTTTGCTATATTAATAAAGAGTTGACAAAGTGCTGTGTAAGAATTGTCCAAGTTGGAGGAGGTTGGTGTCGGGAGGTTGGGCACTTCTGAATCCACAAGGTTCTTGAACTGGTCCCAGTCTGCCTTGCGGAAGTTCCACCTTTTCACTGGCTTTGTTGGTACATGCTTAGCAAGGCTCTCCTTCTTCTTAGCGTGTCCACAAGTCATTAGTAATGGCTTGTGGTGGTGTCAGGATTATTCAACTGAGTAAGCTGATCCGGGGCCGCGTGTATCTATGATACGGACGCTCCTAACATGGCCCGCGTTTTTGAGACTGGGTCGGATTGGGAACAGTCAGGGGTTTACACCCTCCTGAGCGATCAGTGATGGTCTGTGTTGGGACTTCGGAAAGCGGTCGAGAACAGTACGGTGAATGGAGATGGTGTCCATGTTTGCAAAAGCAAGGTCAGGGTTTGTAGACGTATTCCACCTTCCAGAGTTGAAAGTGTCTGGTTGCTTGAGGTCGTGTAGAAGTTGTACCCCGGATTTTGAGGCCCAGTCCTCTTGGGTAGCTCCATCAGGGTTGGTTTTCCTGTAACCCCAGGTAATGCTATGGCTATTAAAGTCGCCAGCGTAAATGCAGGTGCACCATAAGTTGGTAGAGAGTCGGCTTGGAGCCGATGGTTAGGTGGCTTGTAGACATTGGTGACATGAACACCTGCAATTTGGGTCGTTGCCCATTCCAGGGTGGAGTCTGCAGGAGAGGTTGCAATTGTTTCCATTGGGCGGAGTTACTTGCAAAGGTGGCAATCCCGTGGGTAGCGCTCTCGGTGTGTGCAGCTAAGGTGTAGCCGCAGATGTCCAGAATGGAACTGTCAGTAGCGTGTGTCTCTTGGAGGAGAATTGCAGTGACTTTATGCGTATGTGTGAGGTGTTCGATGATGTTTATCTTTGCCCTAGTGAGACCTTCCACGTTTAGTTGGAGCACTGAAATGCCATCTGACTTGACATCTGGTGATGCCGGCCCTAATAAGGGCACGTGTGCCAGACTGGCATCAGATAGTGTCTTCTGGTGCGGCATGATTAAAATACAGTGAGATAAAAAAGACAGCGAATTAAAAAAGACAACAGATGTTAGCGTAGCCTCAGTTGATTATCATTCGCCTGAAAAGATCAGTTACCGGGGTTCACCACGAGGAGGTTGATAATCTTGAACCCCAAGACGGGGATGTGCGGATTGGACTTTCAAAGTAGGGGGCATTCGCTGAGGAAAAAAGGGGGTCATTTGGTGAGGAGGATGCAAAACTGGGGGTCAATCACTGAACCTCTCACATTTTGTGGAAAAAGGGGGTCATTCAGTGAGGGCACCATATGCCGAAGTTCCATCAGTGAACAAGAGGGGCTTTCTGTGAGAGCATGAAATAGAAATAAAGGGGCCATTCAGTGACATTAGATTAAAAATGGGAGGCATCAACTGAGAGTTAAAAAAATAGGGGGGTCTTTCAGTGACAGGTTAAAAAAGGGGTTTTCAGTGACAGTAGGTTTAAAAAAGGGGTCAATAGTGCCGCACATCCCCGTCACCCTGTGGCGTCAACGCCGGCAATGAACAAAGCACTGCCCGGCAGTATGCGCAAGCACATGCAGGGCTTGTGCTTTTAATAGACATACAGCGACGGCATCTCAAAATCTACGATAAACAGCTGATTGTGGTTTACACCAATACAGAATAAACAAAAATAAATAATGTTTGTGTTTGAAGTGTATTGATCATGGTGCTGAAAATCTGTGATATTCACCGGGAAAGGTTGTTTTGATCTCAAGTCGGAATTTGATACGCTCAATGTTTGTTCATACTACGCTGCAACGTGCGTTGCGGTAAGTTGCAGTGCTTGAATACGGTCTCTGTCCAGTATACTGCATTGCGGTACCGCAACCGAGTTAAATTTATTTAACTGCAGCTGCAGCAGGTTACGTTGAGTTGCTGCAGCAAGTGATCGATATATCGGCACTGCACTGCGCAGTGCAGCGTAGTTAGTATGAACGAACCTTCACGTGGGTGAGCTTGTGGGGGATGATGTGTCGGATCTGTGGGGGTGTTTTAAGGAAGGGGTGTTACAGGCGTGTGATGAAGTGTGTGGGAAACAGAAAGGGAGGAGAGACAGGAAAGATACGGGGTGGTGGAATGATGAGGTGAAGGGGGGCGATGGGGAGAAAGAAGGATGCGTATAAGGAAATGAGAAAAAAGGGTATGGAAGAGAGTAAAGTGAGGTATAAGAGATTGAAGAAGCGAGCAAAGAAAGTGTTTGCGAGGGCTATGAAGGAGGATGCTGAGAAGGGGTGAGTGAGTTGAGGGAGAACCCAAACAGGGTGTATAAGTTAGTGAATGCAATGAAAAAGGAAGGAAGAGATGTTGAAGGGGGAAGTGTATGAGAGGAAGTGATGGAAAGTTGAACTTCAGTGAGAAAGATAGAGGTAGGGTCTGGAAAGAGCATATGGAAAGAATCATGAATGAGGAGAATGAATGGGATCAGAGGGTGGAGGCTGATGTGGTGGAAGGGCCAGTTGAGAGAGTCAGTCGGGAAGAAGTGGTAAATGCAATTGGAGAAATGAAAACAGGAAAGGCTGCTGGACCCTTGGAAGTGAGTGTTGAGATGATTATTGCGAGTGGAGAGATAGGGATTGGTGTGATGATGGAGTTGTGTCAGAGGGTGTTAGATGGAGGAGGAATGCCGGTGGAGTGGGCTGTGAGTGTGTTCCAAGTTTTAAGGGAAAAGGGGATGCAATAGGCTGTGGTGCGTATAGGGGTGTGAAGTTGCTGGAGCATGCGATTAAAATTGTGGAGAGGGTATAAGAGAATAGAATTCGGAGGATAGTGAAAGTGGATGAGACGCAATTTGGTTTTATGCCAGGGAAGGGAACGATAGATGCAGTGTTCATTTTGAGGAGGTTGCAAGAGGAATATCGAGCAGAAGGGAAGAAGCTGCATATGTGCTTTGTGGATCTGGAGAAGGCCTTTGATAGAGTACCTAGGAAAGTGATGGAGTGGGCGATGAGGAAGAGGGGTATATCAGAAGTGGTGGTTAGTAGAGCAGGTTGATGAGTCGTATGAGGGAGCAAAAACAAGAGGTAGAGTATGGTTGAGTTGTCTGAGGAGTTTGAGTGAAGGTGGGTGTGCGTCAGGGTTCTGTGCTGTCGCCGTTTGTGTTTGCAATCTGTGGTTGTGTGGTTACGGAGTGCAAAAGAAGGTTGATGAGTGAGATGCTGTATGCGTGATTGATTTAGTTTAATGGGTGAGACAATGGAGGGTTTGAGGGAGAAGTTTTGGAAGTGGAAAGAAGGCATTTGAGAGAGTAAGGGATGAGGTAAAGCTTGGGCAACTAAAGGATGGTGATGTGGGAAGGGGAGGGGAGTGTTAGGGAGTAGGTGGGGGACCAATTTTTATTTTGTGGGGGAATATGTGGAAAGAGGGTGAGGGCAAAATTTCAGTGTGGTGTGAGAAATGTGGGAAATGGGATTCATGGGAGATGCACAAGATGAAGAGAGTGACCCAGTTGGCAGCGACTTGATGTGTGGAGATGCGAGAAGGGAGTTGAGGGCAGTGGGGAAGGACGTGGAAAAGTTGTGTGCGAGGTGGAACTGTGAAGGAGTCACATACCTAGGGACAGGGTTAGGGCGGGGGTGCGTGGATGTGAAGGCGGCTGTAACAGCCAGAGTAAGGTATGGGTGGGTGAAGTTTGAGAATGTGGGAGTTGTACATGGGAGAAGATTTCCTTAAGATTAAAGGGATGGTGTATAGGGGTTGTGTGAGATCAGTGATGCTGTATGGGCGTGAGACATGGTGCCTGATGTGAAAATGAGTGGGGATTTTGAGAAGGACAGAGAGAGCAATGGTGAGGGCAATGTGTGGTGTGAAATTGATGGATAGGAAGAAGACTGAGGATTTGATGCAGATGTTGGGTTTGGAAGAGGCGGCTGACCGACTGGCGAAGGCGAAAGGTGTAAGATGGTATGGGCACGTGCTGAGGAAGGATGAGGAGCATGTTTTGAGAAGGGCCTTTGAGTTTGAGGTGGGTGGTTTGAGGAAGAGGGGCCGACCAAAGAGGACATGGAGAAAGCAAGTGGAGGAGGAGAGTAGGAGGGTTGGGTTGAGGATGGGGGATGCATTGAATCGGGTGAAGTGGAAGGAGGGAGCAAGGGCGATTGCTACGAATGTGAGGTGAATCCGGCCACCCCCGGTTGCGGGGACAAAACCGGATTTAAAACTTTGGTACGTATAGAAATTACAGAATCAGATTAAAAGAACTGCATTGTCTTTAATACACGGATTTCAAGCCAACCACTTGCAGGTTATGTTCGCATATTCATACCAGTAACAAAATATAAAAAAATATGAATTTTGATGATTTTTTCGATGTTTTGGATTAGCAAATCGCTGCTAATCCCTTTAAGTGAGTCTTGGACCTTGGAAGAATACATGCATATTTTATGCATGTACAAAATTATCAAACCATAAAACATGGCTAAACCTCAATACGAGCCTGAAGACAGTCCAGTGGTTTGTGGCCTAATTTTTGTGTCTGTGGTTGTAACTTAAAGCGACATAATGGCATAAAAAATATTCAGACATAATGAAAAGGACCCTTACTGAAATCACTTCCATTATGTCACTTTAATTAATGAATTACACAAATAGTAGAGTGGAAATTTGGCCAAAACGTGTCGGGTACCCCTACCGGAGGTAATACTCATCACAACATATATCAATGTAAAGTTCTTGTCATACTGCATCTGAAAATGATGGTTGTGAAATTTGTAACCTGTGTGGAGGTCAACTAGGGGTCATTTAGAGGTCAAATTTTGGGCAAAAAAGGGCATTTTTGGTCATTTTTTGCTCATTTTTGGGCAAAATTTGAATTTTGACAATTTTGTTTATACTCATGATGATAATTTGCTCTTCAAGGAGTCAACTGGTATTTTTTCCCAAAAACTGCCCCCATATACCGTCCATAGAGCATAACAATTTCATAGGAATACACAAACATATTCTAAAACTATTCTGTGGCAAAGGTCAATGACCTTTAAATCCAAGAAAACTGCCTTTTTTCAGGTCAGGGTTCAGATTAGGAGGCCTACCATGTACATTTATGCATCATTCTTGTTGAATTAATAATACATTTTTCTATCATGTGAAATCAATTTCAATGGGAGTATGCAAAATAGTTTTCAAATTTTGGGCAAAAAAGGGCATTTATGTCATTTTTTGCTCATTTTTGGGCAAAATTAAATTTTTTAAGATTACGTTTGTATTCATCATGATACTATGCGCTTTGGGGAGTTAAATGGTATTTCCCAATATGTTCTCAAATAGTGAGCATATATCATGGAAATTTGACAGGAATTCACAGACACATTTTAAAGTTATTCTGTGGCAAAGGTTAATGACCTTTAAATCCAAGAATACCGCCTTTTTTCAGGTCAGGGTTCAGATTAGAAAGCCTGCCATTTACATATATGCATCATTCTTGTCGAATTAGGTGTCATATTAAAGAGAATGCATTTTTCTATCATGTGAAATCAATTTTGAGGGAATTTTGCTCATTTTGGTGCAAAATTTTAATTTTGAAGATTACGTTTTACTCATGATATAATGCCCTTTGAGGAGTTCAATGGTATTTCCAAAATGTGTTTGCAAATAGTATGCATATGGAAATTTCATAAGAATACAAGGACACATTTTAAAGTTAGATTCTGTGTCAAAGGTTATTGACCTATAAATCTTTAAAAAATCGCCCTTTTCAGGTCAGGGTTCAGATTAGGAGGCCTACCATGAACATATACATGTATGCACCATTCTTGTTGAATTAGGTGCCATATTGATAAGAATCAAAGTATTTATCGTTTGATTCTTTTTTGTTCATTTTTGAACAAAAAATGGATTTTGAAGATTAAAAACTTTACTCATTAAGCAATAATAGCACATTTCTTGAAGAGCGCCCCTAATTTATCAACAATATTGAGATTTTTTTAACATGGTTGCCTTGGTAACTGGCTAGTAATCTATACCTTTGAATGGTTAAGCTCGAAAATGTCTATGTGTCGCAAGCGAAGGAATTTTGTAATTAGAATAATTAATATCGGAGATTCCGAAAATAATTAAGCGGCTGCTGGAAATGGCTTTCAATATGAAATAGCCGGGAAATAGCACCATACATGTTTACGCTCATCCAAGCCAAGTTAAAGGTCATTTTCTTGAGGTGGCACTATTTTCATCATGGACGAACATAAACTTAGCATTTCCAGCTCTGCCGTTAAGTACAATCTGGGATCCCAATTCTAATTACAAAATCGCTTGTTTTATGATAAATACACATTTTTTAGCATTCTCATTTGCAGGTGTAGTTTCTTAGACAATTACCAAAGTAACTGTGCAAAAATATCAAATTTTGAATATTGGGGATGCTCTTCAAAAAATGTGCTGTTATCGTTTTATGATACTATTTTTTGGGGGGAGTTGAATGGTATTTTCCCAAAAATGTTCCAACATAGTGTGCATATATCACGAAAATTTCACAGTAACACATAGACACATTTTAAAGTTACTTTGTGTCAAAAGTCATTGACCTTTAAACCCAAACAAAACCTGTTTTCTGGTCAGGGACCATATTTTCAAGCCTATGTAAATGTATATCTACCAATTTTGCTTTGGATTTGGAGATAAAAAGGGCATTTTTGGCCATTTTGGGAAAGTCAGAAAAACACATTTTTTACCAACAAGTTGGTAATGCCATTCGTCTCTTCAATGTGGCATTACATGAAAGGAAATAACAATGGCTATCATGTGATACCAAATTTAAGGTTAATTTCAAATTTGTAATTTTTAAAAGGCAAAAGAGTTAAATTTTGTTTATTTTGGGCCCCCATAATAGTGTGCTGCTTGTGTTATCCCATTATACATGACTAATTTTATGTGTGTCTTATGTCTATGAACAGGGTCTATGACTGTGTAGGAATCAACTTTACCAACTAAAGGCAACTACTTATGAACTGTAAACTTGATAGGGTGGTAGTTCATCATGATGTATAGTTACAGCAAGATATCTGCATGTTAATAAATATTAATGAGTCATTAGCATATGAACAAAAATTTTGAATCCACTGTACCAACAAAATGCAAATACCCAATAAGCTTGCGAGTGTGGTACACCATAATGACCTGTGGTGTTATATAATTTTATGTCCAGATATCTGCATGCTAATGAAAACTAATTGGCTAAATTTTATATGACCTAAACAATGTGTAGGGACACTCTTAATTATAAACCACATAATTCTTGGGTGCAGTAATTAAGTGTGGGACAGTTAGGATTGGGGTGGATTGGCAGACTTGGTTTAGGGTGGGAGAGTTAAGGTGAGGTGGGGGAGTTGGATGAGACTGGAGAGGGGTGGAGGAGTTTGGGTTGGGAAGTTGGGAGTTAGGATGGGACAGTTAGGGGTAGGGCAGCTGGGAAAGTCAGAGTGGATTGGCAGATTTGGTGTGGGGTGGGAAAGTTGGGTGAGGTGGTAGAGTGGGTTTGGTGGTAGGGTTGGGAGAGTAGGAGAGCATGGGATAGAGAAAAACACCAAATAAGACCAGAATAAATCACTGACGCTCACATATATTTAAGTGGTTGGAAATGGTAGAAGGAATGAGGTTGATGCTCTTAAACATGGTACTTAATATGAATATTTACAGATGACAGCCATTATCCATTATCGGTCATGGTTGATTATACTACCTCCCTTGTCCTAAGTATGAGGTATATATAAACTTGAACTAAAAATTAAAACAAATTAAACTCCGTTACAATAGTTCTGATGAGCAGACAGTCTCCGACATGAGGGTTACCTTTCTGAAGAATATTTCCCAGAAGAAAATATCCCACCAGGGGTGAGTGTTTTTTTTATAGAACTTGGATTGAATCATACTTCCAAGTGCCAAAGCTGAATGACAATGGAAGTTTAATGAGAGCAAATAGAGATGTAAACAACAAATAAGGTCAAAGATCACAAGAGGTTATCAAAAGACGAGCCAGTTTTATCAGCAGAAAGGGGAATATTGTTTACAGCAATTCTCCATTGAAGAAGAGTACTAATGATTTAGTGGTTAACAGCAATCACCCAACTGCTGAATCCCTGATGTGTCATATGACTTTTTTACTTGGAATATATTCATCAGGATCGTAGAATGATATGATCAAAGAAGTTTTTCTGAGTAACAGATCCAAACATTTTTAAGTACTCACGAAATATTTCAACTCCTGTCAGGAGTCTTGTTCACTCTGGCGACGACACAGCTGAGCATACCCATTTATAGATGATTGAGTGACGTCATCCTTGTTGATATTAGGTTGCTGTTTTGTGATCAGCTGGTCGTAGATGTTGTTTAACTTATAAGCCCCCTCATCTTTGTTCATGGTGTTATGCCCTCTGCTTTTTATCCATATGGCTTCTTTAAGCCAGCGTGTAGTTTTGTCCTGTTCGTGATCAATGATTTTAGCCTCATCCCACCCAATTACATGATTTTTTTGGCAACGTAATTCTGCTAGGGCCGATTTATCGATTTCTTGTTGTTGAGAGCTTTCTTTTTTTATCTTGTGAAAGATTTTTTCGGCTGATTTTTTCTGGTCTCTGTCCTGTGTTCATTCAACCTAGTTTTGAAAAGAATGGGTCCCTGTTTTCTCCATATACTATGTTTAGGGCATCTTTTTTTGCAGCCATTTCATATATCGACTCAGCTGTTTGAAGAGGATCTCTTCATCTTGGGGTGGATCGACAGGGTTCCGGAGGTGAGGTGGGGGTTTCATAGCTGTGGAGAACCCATGCTTCTTACACCCTAGATATCCTTTCAGTTATGCCTTCAACATAAGGACAACTACTAAGCCGCCTGTCTTGTCCTTGTTGGCATTAGCGGGCTGCTTCTTGTTTTATGTCGAGGCTGTCCTGTTTTACTTTGTTGATACGGCCGCAATCGGGGTAGCCCGCAATTGCGAGGGCTGTGTTTGATGATCTCTTCTTATCTTGCCTTTTTCTTGTCTTTCCTCTTTCTCCCTCTCAGTTATGATTTCATCCTTTCTGTCCTAACAGAGTCCCTAACAACGCCCAACTCTGTTGTAAGGGTGGTGCGATTGATTGCAGGTATGGTTGGTGTGGGTGGTTTACCTCACTTGGTCACTTTTTGAGGTATTTTCAAGAATGCTCACTAAATGAAATCTTGATTATCGTTCTTCTACTTCTTGGATATCTTGTCCTTGAAGACCTTATTTGGTGTCCAACAGCAGGGTCATTTTGAGAATATCTCCATTTCTTTCTTATAAAAGCCAGCATTTACAACAAGGGACAACCGCTATACTTGCTATTGCTACTGAGGCCCTTTTTTGAAACTTTGGAAACCCCATCAATTTCTTTGGCAAAAGAAGGCATGTTTTCAAAAATTGTGATGACCCCTTAATTACCATTTTCCCCCTTACCAAATGTCCCATTCATCAAGGACCATTTTATGAACATTGGTGAATACCCGTTTTGTGGGAAATTTTTAATAAATATTTAATTAGCTTTAAAGGACCCAGATGGAGTTTTGAACCTCTTACCTTCTCTGTGGCCCCAAAAGAAACCCTTGTTTTCTACCACGTATGTTGCGGTGATGCAGCCAGGCAAGACTCTTTAAAGTCGCGCACAGTGTATAAATTATTTATTTTGGAATATGAAATATTAAATAATTAAAAACGGCATAAAGTTTCCAAACATTTCTGATTATTTCAACAGTATTTTCTCCATGCAATTTAAAATATGACAGTAGGGAACATGGGGAACTTCCCCATACTAAAGTGGGATAACAGAGAAGAAATGGGGAGCAATAAGGGGAGACAAGGAGAGGGAGAAAAAGAAATGAATGGAGCTGATGCTGACCCCCATCCCCGACTTAAAATGCTGTTACGCGCCTGCACATGTGCAAGCTTGAAATCAGTTTAAGTGGCCTAGTAATCTCTCACATACGTGAAAGCTATTTGTATTATCATAATTGATTGTTTCTTACATTTTTCAATCTTACAAAGAGTCCCGAGCCTGCCAACCTTTTCGTATATGTAAATGCTCAACTTTTGCCAAAATGTCACTTGTTATGGTCTTGTACTCAACCCAAGAATATGCCTGAAAATATATCCATTACAGTATTCGCATTGATCCCTGAACATCTGTATCAATGATATCGGATTCCCCCCCCCCCATTTAAACCATTTAAACAAATTTCAAGGAACCTCTCAAATCTTGTTTATCACATGATAGCTACTTTTATTCATTTCATGTGAACCACATTTGAAGAACCAATGTAATTAGCAACTTGTTTTGGTCAAACTAGCGTTTTTCCTCTAATTTACGCCCCAAGGGGCAAAAATGCCACTTTAACGTCAATCCAAAGCAATTTAGAAATAACTCCTCATAATTGGATCAAATGATGGATATTTTTTTTTTTCATAATATCTAATTCAACAGATAACGCTATACATAGGTCTGAAAATATAATCCCTGGCCTGAAAAAGCGTGGTTTTCTTGAATTTAAATGTCAGTGACCTTTGACACAAGTCACTTAAAACATGCTATATCATTACTAATGAAATGTTCGTGATATATGTCACACTATAATGGGGGCAATTTGAAGAAAAACAAACATTTATTTCCCTAAAGGGCATATTATCATAATGGATAATTGTTTATCTTCAAAATTCAAATTTTGTCTAAAAATGAGCAACAAATGTGGGATTTTTAAAAAATATCATTGAATGCCCTTTTTTCCACAATTTGAAAACATTATGCATAATTCCCTCGAAATTGATTTCAGCATGATAGAAAAATGCTTCTATTTGATATGACACCTCATTCAACAAGAATGTTTCTTATATGTAATGGTAGGCTTCCTAATCTGAACCTGACCTGAAGAGGGATTTTCTAGATTAAAGGTAATGACTTTAACACAGAATCTCTTTCAAAATTTGGCCATGTATTACTATGACATTTCATGATATATCAACCATATTTGGGAACCATTTTTGGAAATCCCATTGAACTCCCCAAAGCCATATAGAAGGCCGGCATTGTAATGCAAAAGTGTTTCAGATAAAAATTCCTTTAAAAAGGAAAGGGGCGCCCCAAGGAGTGAGTCTTGGTTGGGTTGTCGTTCTAATGTGGTTTGAAATACTTTGTAATAAGACAACGGTAGACACCATATCAGATTGAATTCGCGAAGTTTTATTGGCAATTTCTTTTAGACAAAAGTGTTTGAATAAGTATAAACAATAGCTATATATTGAAATACAATAATATAGTATGAAAAGTTTAGTTGTTGGTGAACGTTGCAATTTTGTATAGGAACCAATACCAAATTAGCGTATTATCGGAAACTATAAGGAATTATGAAAGCTTATTTTTGTAGCCATACAAGGTAAAAGCAAATTGTTAGTGTACACATATAAATCTCATACTACGACAATACCTGTGTTTATTAATCCTTTTGTTGCACTTATAAATTGGAAATGGTTTATTTCAGCAATTTAGGGAGTGGGATTTGTGTTTAATTATTGAGGCACTGTTTGGCAGAAACAGCTTGATGGGGTGGATTTTGAGAGTTGCCTTTTGTTGTGGTCAATGATAGTTTTAACATGACCTTTGCCCTTGATAGTGACACTTGACTTCAGAACAAATGAGGGTTGCGTGTAAACCATAAATGGAGTTGGTTTGGTTTTAATGAATGCATATTTTCCAATTGAGTTCAATGTTACATTTTCAGCTATTTTAAAGCGTGGACGTACAAGACATTGATGTATGAGGGCTTTGACCTTAACCAAATGAGGTATCCTATGTTGCACTTGATGTATAAAAACCGCTGTAAATTGCGGACATACAAAATCCATGCCTTGTTCAATTTTCAACCAAATATGAAAGGTTATTTAGAGTAACAGTACGGTGATACTTACATCATTACAAAAAAATGTTGCCATAAGTAAAACTTTGATAAATATGACCTAATCTGCATAATTTGGCGATATTTTTGCGTTTTGCGGACTCTCGGTGAATTTACACCCAAAATCGTATAAAAACTTTCATTAGTGGTTTTTTAAAAGTCAATGTTGCAAATCTAAATACAGATCAAATATGTCAGCGTATCATAATATCCAGGAATGTCGTTCTGCTCATTTACTATTTTTGTGGCTGAAGGTGTTACTTAGTGGTTAATAATGACAATTTAGATATCCCTACCAATGCTCCTGATTCATTACTCTGCGATCGCGCCTTACAATATTCATCTTGACAAATTGTTGATTTTTTTTTTTGAAGGAAAATATTACTTAAAGTATCCAAGTCTGATGTCGATATATGGAATTCAGGTTATAGACACCATCTTTACCAAGGAAGTAAACATTTATATGAAAATCTGAAAATAATGAATGAATAATGAAAAAGTGACCTCCTTTTTCGAACAGTTCAACCGCAGAACTACAATCCAATTCCATGGCCTTAATAATGTTTGTTTTTATTTAATTTGCTATATTATTTTATGATTTTTGAATCATGTAATTAATATTTTTTTCTTTTAAAATTCGTATTTGTTTCGTCTTTTCTTTTTTGTCATTCGCGTTTTCTATTTTTCACTCATTGTTAATTATTGTTGAATTTTTATTTTGTATTTTATTATATTTAAATTATTCTTTGTTTCCATTTTTATTTGTTTTATGATTTATTAGTTTCCAACTTATCTTTATTTTTTTATTATTTAAAAGGATTTTATTTTTTATTAGTTCATTTTTAGTTTAGTCCTTTGTTTTGGTGTATTATTTTCATTTAGTGCATTTGTTATTATTTTTTAATTACTTTTGTTCATTTTAAACTTTTGTTATTAATTTAATTTGCTATATTATTTTAGTATTTTTAATTAATTTTAAGTTCATAGTGTTTTTCTTGTAAATTAAACGCTTATATTGTTTTCTTTGTATTTGTAATTGGCGTTTTCTTTTTTTCAATCATGGTTCAATTGTTAATTCTTTTGACTTTTTTCTTTTGTAAGTTATATATGGTTAAATTATTTTCTTTGTTTCCGTTCTAATTTGTCAGTTTCATATGATTATTTTTCATTGTGGCCTACTTATTCCCACCTCGTGATTCAATTTCAGGTGTGTGTAGGTTGTTAAAACAAAAAAGAAAAACCCCCACCGGGAAAAAGGGAGCAAAAGGCAAAAACAACGGCACATTCTTTTCCCTGGTCACCCCAACAGTTCAAACACGAACAAAACTCAAAACATGACAAATCAACTTCCTTGACCATTCAAACCCCGGACCCACGGGGGGGGGGGGGGGGGGAAGAGGGAGGAAGGGGGACAAGGAGGAAAAAAATAATGCATAAGTGTCAGCGCCTTAGACCGCGGGGCCACATAGGGACCTGCTATATCTTCGTGTTCATCTGCTCAATTGGTCACAATGTGGATGGAAGACCAATGGGTACAATGGAAGAACAATAGGCGTGCTACCGTGGAGGATTTCAGAATAGAGTTTTTTGAAAATATTCCTTTAAATTTCGCAAGGGGAGGAAAAATGGAAAACTTCTTCTTGATTAAATCGATGCCGAACGAAATACATTTTTAGGTCATAGGGATCTCGAGCAAATCATCATTATTTTCCACCATATTTGGAAAATACGCTATGCAACATATATCGTGTAACGTAGAAATCCCCAATTGGTAAGTTTCCTACGGCGGCCCGGTAAAGTGCGAGTCCTGTGTCACAGAGCTGCGAAAAACTGCGAAAGATATTATATGTACTGCGCAAGCGATTGACGTTATCTCCGAAGAAAACGTATGGTTCATGGAGATTTTGCATCGAGGGTCGTTACCAGTTTTGTTTTGAATATGTATAGTAAGTGGGTTTGAACCTATAGACCTAGCGAGAAAATTGAACGTTTTTGTCGGGTGGTTACTTCGGTGTCGCCGCCCGGAAATAGTAAGGCACGCGCAATCTCTACGGACGCATACCTTGTACTTCCGGACCGCTGTACAGTTTCCAAAGCCAAGCGAATAGGTGCGCCCGTAGGCGACCCTAAAAGTTTTGACGCGTTAATTGTTACAAACATCTAACCCGGTGGAGTCGCATCCTATAGGGAATACAATAGCATATGGGTGTAGGCCATTCCATTTTCTTTAATTTTGGGGTATGGTAAAAAAAAAATGGCCAAAAAAGGTCTTCAAACAAAATATTTTTTTTTGTCCAAAATAGGTAAAGCCATCAATTGCGCTTCTCTAAAATTTCATCAGATTCATGTGTGTGTAAATCTCCCAAGGGAACACAATGATCGGATTGTTGAGTGATAGCCATTAATATTCTGGGGGTTCAAATTGTCCAAAAACACAGCAACATTGTCCAAAATCAATAAATGAGTCATTATGCCTTCCTTTCTCAACAATCTTAATGGGAAGTGTACAGTTTACTTCCTAAAGAATAAAAATTTAATGAATAGAGTGCTATTCAATTGACACTGGTAGGGTCAAAAATGGCCCAGTTCAAATTGTCCAAAACTAATAAAGTTCGTCAAAAATCTTTCTAAAATACCTTAAAGAGAACTTGTATCAGAATAACCGTACTTTAATTATACGCTACAAAAAAAATTGAAAAACATAGGGAGTGGTTCATGACAAAACGGAGTAACATATAACCATAAAAACGAATTAAAAGCATTTTGTCTGCCACGCGCTATTTGAATTCGCGCTACTGTATGGGATATTATTTGTGTTATGCGATACAGACAGCACAGTAGCGTAATGCATTTCACACATGATGCATTCACACAGTGTATTTCCTATGGCATGTGGACCTAAACGTGCCGGGTCGTATCGCATAACGCGTTATGCACCAGCGCGATTTTTAAATAGCACATGATCAACTAGAGGTTTTAAGTCATGTTAGGGTTACTTATAATTCTGTTTTCTTTGAAACCACTCGCTATGTGATCAATATTATTTTATGGTATAGTGTTTCATATTATCGTTGAACGGGTTTCCGTTAAGGGGACACCCCCAGGTTCATTTACTTTCCCAAGGGACAATGATTAAGTAATAAAGTTTAGCATTTCAATGAACAATTTTTGGGGTAAAAAGGTTGAAAAAGGTTAATAAAAAAAAATATGGTAAAGAGGTATAATGGCCTCTTTCTAAATCCTTTACAAGAAAACATATGTGTTTCAAGGAATATAACTTAGGTAAATACAGTTCTAGATATTCCAATTTACCATTTTGTATCACATTGGGCTAAGGAGAACAACTGAAGGGATGGGTACTCAAGTTTTAGGTTAATATGGTCAGGAAAATATAAAAAATTAGCTTCATTGATAAATGATGTAATGCAGCAATTTGTACTTGAATATTGTTTCCATTTAATATACATTAACAGGAAATTATCAGTAACTGAAGAGTATTGGCTATTCCAATCATCAGCTTTGAAAATTACCACAAATGGGTAAATTAGCGCTTGCCCTAATTTTTCCAAATATGTTAATCAGATAATTATTCGGCGGTGACACCAGAGGTACATTAAAGTTGACAAGGGTTGGGCCATCATAATGCACTATCCTTGGAGGGGACAAAGAAATTAAATAATTCAAAAGTTGTTATAATGTTATTTTGTTGTTATAATGTTATTAATAGTGCTCTCTCTTTCTCATAGTGTATTAGCGCGATGTAAAATTGGTCATACTTCATAGACCATAGGTTTTTGTAGAGGTGAGCAGTCCATCGGTTGTATTCCTTGTGATTGTGCTCTTTCTGTGAAACATGTATTACTTGAGTGCGTTGATTATGCGCTTATTCCTAGAAAATATTACAGTGTCCCAGATTTGAAAACGTTATTTCAAGATATTAGGCCTCTTCAGGTGATTAATTTCCTGAAGGAGGCCGATTTATTTAAATATTTTTAACTTTTTAAAATGTTATGACTGCAATTTATTGTGGTGTATGTTAATAACGGTTTAATGTTTTTTTAGATAAACGTAATGACACGATATAACACAATTGTGTTGAGTTGTCGTTAAACTTTAATACTCACTCACTCACTTTTTCTCATAGTGCTATGAATACACGAATGATAAAATTACTAAAGAACGCATTTTGGCTTTAATGCATAATTACAATGAGAAAATATCTCGAATTTGTTTCTTTAAACTGCATCAATAATTATGCTAATCGCAGTTGAGTGTTTATTTTAATTTTGTTAGGTTTTAATCTACAGGTCAAAAAAATTATCATTTTGTAAAGCAATAACCCGAAATGTGAAAGCAGTCATGGTCCCAATTTTACGGCATATTCAGTTATGGTTTAATGGTCCAAAATGCCATTTCTCCGAGCTGGTTGAGTAAAATAAATAAAGGGTTTCTCGTGTGTTAGGCCTATTGGATTATTTAATGCTTAAATCCAACACTGACACTAGGCCCTGCAAATCTTACCCAGAACGGGACCACGCCTTTGTTGGGGGAAATGGATATTTTTTAGCTGTTTTAATATTGATCAACTAGGTCCAAAATTAAAACAAGAGCAGCCTACGCTTAGACCCTTAATAGATCACTGTGTAAATCACGCATAAACAAACTTACAAAAAGCCCTATGAGTAGTTTAGAGATTCTCGTGGAATTAAATTACTTACACTTCCAATTTTAGAACAGATAAGAGGACAACATCACTTGCATATCAAAAAAAAACTGATTAAACATGTATGTCTTAATTATGTGGACTAAATAATATTTCAAGAATATTACTTAGTTTTTGATTATTGTTGCTTTATTAAATTTCTAAGTTCGGCTAATCGTTGTATAATGGAAACAAATATGTCATTCTGTAACTTTATTTTTCTAATTTTATTATTATTTCATATCCTCAATATACAGTGTCAGCAATAACAATCGAGTGCAACCGATGTTGTGGTCATCACTTTGACGTCACGAGGAAGCCAAATTGGGCGTCTTTTGATCAATGACGCCGTGGCGAAAAATCCGCCCATTTTCTTCGTATTTCAAAAAAGCAAAAATTAAAATGCTCTATTTTGTTTGAGTCAACAGAACAATTTTATAATTAATGTCATCAGCGACATTAATTCGGCAGACACTAGAACTGGGCAACCTGAAAAAACACATGCCAGAGTTGATTCTCATGGCATGCACCTTGTTGACTGGTTCTTTGACCTTTGTGGTTTAATATTCAATATAATGAGTCTATGATATTCATGTAATAGACACATTTGTTGATTAAGTTAGGGCAACTTAAATTAGTCTACAAATTACTACTGGATGACTTTAGCCCTTCGTCGGTAAATTGAAGAAATTTCATATTTTCTGAAATGTGCCAGTGCCGTTTGACCTGGCAATCTATTGGTCCCGCAACTTATGTTGGCGAAGGGGGACTATAGAAATAGCTCCCGTCCGGCCGTGTGTGCGGGTGTGTGTGTGTCCCACGCGATATCTTTGGAACTAATCAAGTGTGGGTGTCCCTCTTCGCAACATAGATGTATCTCGAGTATGCGCTGGGTGGGATCCGAAGTGGGTCATGTGTCATGGGTCAAAGGAGGTCAAAAATGTGGTAAAAATAGGGTTAAATTACTATAAACCTTGTCAACACGATATCTTTTAATCTAATCAAGTATGGGTGTCCATCTTTGCACCATATATGTCGCTTAAAGGTGCAACAAGAGATTTCAAATTACAGGTGTCCCGAAAAGATGTGAAAATCCTGATTTTGGCACTGGTGTAAAGCTTTATACCAAAAATATGCCCATCTGTAAGGATTCAGCTGAGAACTGTTTCTTTGGTACAAAAATAAGAAATTTCTAATTTCGTATAGGAGCAAATATGAAATTCAGCCTATGTTTTCTTTTGTTTTCATTTTAAGTTATTTCTGTAACCAAATAAAAGGTAGGGAATCTATTGAGCATCTAGTCTATATGAAATCACTACATATCACAAAATATGAATGACTTGAAATCTCTTGTTGCACCTTTAAATAGGCGGCGGGTGAGTTCGGAGATGGGTCATGTGCCATGGGTCAAATGTGGTCAAAAATTGCTTTAAACCTTGTCAATTGTGGTAGGATGATGAAACTTGGTGGGTGTGCTCAACATTCGGTGCCGAAAATTTTGAAGGTCATTTCAAGGTCATGTGAGGTAATTCAAGGTCAAATCCCTAAACATGTGGTAGGATGATGAAACTTGATGGGTGCGGTCAATTTTAAGTGCCGAAAATTTTGAAGGTCATTTAAAGGTCATGCGGGGTCATTCAAGGTCAAATTACTATGCATGGTTGTATGGTCATGAAACTTGGTGGGTGCAGTCAACATTTTATGCCAATTTTTTTCAAGGTCATTTCAAGGTCATGTGAGGTCATTGAAGGTCAAATCCCTAAGCATGTGGTAGGATGATGAAACTTGGTGGGTGCGGTCAATATTCAGTGCCGAAAATTTTGAAGGTCATTTCAAGGTCATGCGGGGTCATTCAAGGTCAAATAACTATGCATGGTTGTATGGGCATGAAACTTGGTTGGTGCAGTCAACATTTTATGCCAATTTTTTTCAAGGTCATTTCTGGATCATCTGGGGTCATCTGAGGTCAATTCACTGCAAATGGTTGTATGGTCATGAAACTTGATGGTGTGGTCAAAATTCGGTGCTGAAAATTCTGAAGGTCATGTGGGCCATCCATGGTCAAACAACTACAAATGGTTGTATGGTTATGGAACTTGGTGGGTGTAGTCAACATTGATACCAGAATTTTTCCAGGTCATCCGTGGCCATCCAAGGTATTATCATCACAATCCTCCCTGTGATCTTTCAAGGCCGACTCAGACATTTCCTGAGGAGGGCGCCCTCAATTTCCAAAAAAATCGTGTTTTTTGCATGTACATAATGCTTGTCCATATACTAATCACTGTGTGAAATTGCTAAGCTTAAATCGAATTCCTTCATATAGAAAATCACAACTTTGTTATAAATTCCGGATCCGGAATTTTTGTTATACACAGTATCCTATGGGACGTAATACTACACATAAATGTTACTGCATCATAACAAAAAATCTGATTCATCTCAAATTTCGGAATTGTGCATTTTAGGTTATTATGTTTAGTTCTAGTTGACTATTTTTCATTATTACACAAAAAAATAATATTTCGAAATCTCTGAGTCAGACTAAGTTATGTTTCTTTTCCTCCTTTTAACTACCGCGAAGAACGGGGGACCTTTGTGGTTCGAGAACCGCCTTGTTTTAATGGGCACTACATCAGCGAATGCACCATGCATTTTTTACTATACTTTGATACCTGCAAGTGCAAATCGCCTTTCAAGACCAGCATCTTACAACACACAGCAAGACAGGACAACAAACTTGGCATGTACTTAGGTTTGCCAACACAAATTCAGGCCAAAAGACATCATAAAACACCATATACAATCCCAATTTCAAAATCCTTTATTGCATTTCGTGATTTCTGCACCTCCTGTTTTATTCATTGATCACTAGATATCCTTGAGAAAAGCTTATTCTCAAAATATGAGCTGATCCCGATCTTGCGGTTTTGTGTTATGAGCAATTGCTTGTTTCTTATGGTCCCATAGGCCACTGTGCTGTAATTTGTCCGTTTACGGACAGAAAATACAAAATTGCGAATTTCTTACAGATACGACCGAATTTGCATGTAAGATTGGACACACATGGATTACTAAGGCTAACGGTTCAGATGATATAAAAATCTCAACATTTTTTAGGTAAGTCGGGGGGACGAGGCTGTGGATCACGAAATGCCCTTTAATGCTTTGTGGGCTAAAATGAGCGTAAAGTTTTTATATGTCAAGAATAGGATTTTTGTGGGATCACATGACCCTATTGAGGTGGAATTTCCCAGAACTGATGCATAGTGGGATTGACTCAATACACCCTCTGGTTGTCCACCTTCATGGAATGACTCAATATCCTCAATTATTACACCTCATGAATATTCATGAACATAATCATGCTATTTCATTGGCTGATTCCTATTACGCGAACTATTTCCTTAGGGAAATAGATTGAACTGTTTCCCTACAACCAGGGAGTCACAGTGAGGTGTAATAAAACAAATACTACATGGTTTATATCGGGAAATAGGGC
>JAMKCH010075226.1:0-16047 GCA_023653785.1 Ophioderma brevispina
ATTTATTTATTTCATTCAAATATGTAAAATAGCTGTTAATTGCGGCCATTTTGGAAAATGGCCGTCATTACTGCCATGGGATAAACCTGCAATGGCCATTTGATCGAAAGTCTTTTTAAAACATCCAATGTGCATCAAATGCCATGCTTGAATGCCTATAAGAACTGTATTTATCAATTTAGAGGATAAATAGCAAGTAATGGCAGCCATTTTGAAAAATGGCCGCCATTTTAATCAGAGGACAAATCTGCGATGCCCTATAGCTAAAACTCTTTCTTATGACATGCCCTAGATATGTGCCAAATTTCATGCTTTTATCGCCAAGTGCACAATTCCCCCCAAAATATTGCACATATCTACTCTACTATTTAAAGTTCCTAAATTATACATTATTCATTTCAACATTACATCAGCCAAGAAGAGCGTTATACCGGCCGGGCCGATAAAAAGAGTGTCAGACACCTACCGGCATCTTGGCAAAGAGGTACAACCAATACGAATTACGATTAGCGAAATGTGTGTCAATTATTTTGTGTTTTGGCGATCCTCAACTGAAAACGCGCGATCGCTCCACTAAACGCCTAAGTGCGTATACATTGCTCGCGTAAAATTTCCGCGCGTTAAATTTTGCGTTGAATGAGCACGCTGAGAATTGTACGCTTCATGCTTAACAACCGAGTCTTGGCAAGTCCTTAGTTACCCCATAATTACCGAATCTTGCTCCAACCCCCTTAAATAAATCCAACTGCATTTATTCTTAAGGTTATATTGGCAGTTGAGTCTAGAATTAGTATTCCTATTTCTTGTGTAAAGGGCGTCTTGTTCTGACTTGAATACTTTTCAAATTGATATTTCTTAGTTTCGTTTGTTTTCTTGCTTGATTTCTTGTTGTTGGAGATGTATTCAATACAGAATAAAGCCCCCGGCAATCTCCTTGTAACATCATCAACGCGGCGCAATTGTCTTCCCAATGAAAATGTGTTCGACGGATCTACAGTCGACTGTTCTATAGAAGGTATATGTTGGTTATGAGTTCTGTGTGAGAGTCCAACTCACGTATGTTTCTGGGTATTTTTGTACCAGTCTTTCTGTGAGATACCCTGCATGAAAAAGGGTACTAAAGACTATAGGAAGGTCCCGCTGCTCTGGTTGTCTCACATGAAGGGGGTTTGTTTTGAACTCGGCATTATTGCATTAGCACATCTAGCATGAAAACTATAAATTATATTTGGGCTGTTTGGAGGTTGATGGTGGGAAAACTGATATTTTCTTTTGCATTGTAGAAAGACCAAGTTTGCCAATGGGGCAGACGCACTTGAGTCACCATGTGGTGACGTATATACAACGTTTGTCTGATGTCATACCTACAACGTGAAGGTTTGGTTAGAAGATTGTAATAACGATTTAATTCATAACATTGTTTAAACAAGTCCAAAACCAAAAATAACATTGAAGCTGAGATTTCACGCCGTTATTTTGCGTTCCCTGCAATGGTTTCGTATTTGTACGACTCCAGTTATTTTACGTTTTGCATGTTGTGAGTCCCAGCTGCCATTCAAAACGCCGTTTTTACAGGTTTATTTTTAACAGTGTAGAGGCTACTTTAATAAACCACAATACACAATACTAATGCTAGTGTTATTATAGACGGTAGGGTTGTTGTCACAGTTCGATTACTTGTAGAGGTAGTTGCACGTTTGTACGTGAATTTGGTTGCCGATCCATACCCGGCCTGGCCGAGAACTTCGCTTTCCCTCGTATTGTACAGCTAAAATCGGATTTTTTTACCGATCTGAATTTACTCGTGTTGTAACAGCCTTATAGAGCTCCACAACGACGCCCTGAGCACTTCTGTAGACAATGGTAGATATGTCGCGCTTTATTAAATTAAGATAAATACTATACTTAGATTAACTGCTCAAGTGATGTTGAACGTTGAACGTTTTTTGGTAGATTTCGTTTATTTTTGTGAACATCAAATATCTATCAAAATTTGATATTTTATATAAATTTATTATACTTGGAAAATAAAACTTTTAGTGTTTTTTGACATTGATATCTCCTTCAGTTACTGATATATTCAGATTTTAAAGTTTCGGCAATTTTAGGCCTTTTACAAAAAAAAATAGAATGAAAAAGGGCATAAAATTGTGGAAGTGTATTTTTGTCCCTTTTTGTGATAATACACTGGTATTTTACATTTTAAAAGAAAAGAATGAGTTACTGCTTTGCATTTAGGAAAAAGACGTATTTACCAACAGGACATGTGGAAATTCTAAGGAAACCGCATGTTAATTTCTACGATAAACTTATAAAATAAAGATGCTACTTAGCATCACTCAGAAACCTTTAAACTGGCGAAGAGCGCATAAAAAACCCCGGAAAACCCCCCAAACCAGGCTGAAAATAACTAAAAATACTAAATTTGGCAAGCAAAAGGGCTGAATTCATGGTTTTTCCATGAAAAGTGGCATCTCTGCAAAATATGAACATTTATGTCTGAACAGGTAAAATTTACAAACCGAAGCAACGCATGAATTTTACAATACCATATTAGTCTTTTGGCATAAAATTCGAATTCAATTTTTATAAATACCTGTGAAATCTTACGGGAGTGTACGCAACCCGATCTAGCCAGAGGACATCTTTTTGTTAGAGAACATATTTGTAATAGTCAGGAGGAATTGTGGGCACAGGGTGGAAATGGAGTACAGACTTTTTCTATTGATTGATTTTTGTCAATGATGACCTAAGCTAATAATTTCTGGAGGGTGTGCAAAATTTCGTGCAGTGCCATTTTCTAGAAATCCAATATGGCCACTCTCAAATTCATTCAAATGGCCATAATTTTATGCACTAGATCCAGGTTTAAAGCACGAGGAATCTTTTGGACCGGTTATTAACGTGATTTGATCACAACATTACCATCAAATCCAATATGGCCACCCTAAAACCCAATATGCCCTGAAATCATTCAAGTGACCATAACTCATCAAGTATTTGTGATAGAGGCATAATTCTGCGCTCTATACCCAGTAGGAACTCATATCTGACATTTCAAGTGTGTTAACAAGCTCACCAATCAAGATGGAAGCCAATATGGCTGCCTTTTAAGATCTTTAAAACCTACGAATTGTCATATAGTCATAATTAACGGCCGTCATTTTGAATTTGTTTAAGTATGTGTCAAAACCACTCTACCAGATACGAGTTATTAATGCTCAAAGACATACATCTCATACTTTAATTTAAACTTGAATAATCATTTTGGGTGTTTTAACTAAATGCAATACAGATCTATCGTAATTTATTAGTTTTAAAGAAGGTAAAAAGGCAGCCACATTGGCCCCCATCTTAACATTTTGCATGTTAAAGAAACAGAAATTCCAGATAAGAATGTCGAATGGTCAAATACTTATCCCATACCTTAATTTACACCTTTATAATAATAATTAGTTGATGTAACTACATATAATACACATATAATGTAGGTTTTACTATTTTTAAAGGCGGCTGTATTGGCTGCCATCTTGAATTTTGAAATGTCCATTACAGAGAAATGCCAAATGAGAGTTTCTTGTGATCAAATATATGTATCTCATAAGTGTAAAGCATAAAGCATGCATATAGACACTGGAATTAAGCCTCTAAACTGCAAAATGTGCAGAACACTTGACTTGTCCGGATGCGTTTGAAATTTGCATTCTAGAGGTGTTAAAGTAACACTTGCAGAGTGTGATCAATTGTAACAGATTTTGAACACCTGCAGAATATATTTTAGGTGTTCAGCATGTATTCAAGTAGCGTAAATAGGTATAATGGAGGTGTTAAGATCATTTTAATGATTCCGAGAGCATATTTGACTTTTGAGCAGCCATATTGGATTTTTGTGGCCATGTAATGATAAAATTACATTACCAACACTTTCTCGTGCTTAAAACACCGGAGTACCGAAAAATATTTGTCTCTATCTGAAATACTTAAGGGATTATTATAGTGATTTTGGACATGGTGGCAGCCATATTGGATTTTTAAAAATGGCACTTATAACAAATTTTGCACACCCTCCAAAATTTATTGCCTTAGGTCCTAATGAACTAAAATCTATCAATAGAAAAAGTCTGTACTCCATTTCCATCCTTCAGGCTGTGTGCCTAAACTTCTACCTGACTATAATATACTTATTTGTAAACATAAAACACGTCTACACATGACTCACTACATTTTGTGCATGGAATGTGTGAAATATATGAACTGTGTCACAGATTACGAAGTTATTTACGATGATATTAAATGAAAATCTCAATAAAAAATCAGTACTTTCAGTACTTGAATTTCTACTTTATATCATGAAATTAATCATCTCAACTAAAAATAATGATAGCACCAACTGAGACTTACTATATATATAACAACATTAATAAGTCGAAAATGGTAGGCTCACCGGACTCGAACCGACTGAACACCCAAAATAAAAAATCAATAATTTCCTTATCTTGAGACTTGACCAGTGGGCCACCAACGGTAGCTTAGAATATTCGGACGAATTGTATTCCCTTGAAACATTACCGAGAAGTTTCAACGAAATGTAGATGTTGTATTTATGAATCGATAGTTTTCATATAGGGGCTCTGACAATGCAATGAATTACATTGTAGATTTCTGTGCTTGTATGGCCGCTTACACTTTTGTCCAGGAGCACTAGTTTATTGCTCGTTTTCCTTGATAAATTTTTAACTAGTTTGCCTCTGGTATGAAAGAATGGAGCAGGTTCTCATACAATAGACGGCAACAGTTTTCCCTGTGATATTAACTTTTCGGTTCAAATTGGAAAATCACCGGATTATTTAATAATTGTTGTCTCCTTTTCCGTCCCTGGTAGTCCTTGTTTAATATATTTTTTTACGATACTCAACGACAACATATCTAATTGTTTGAATATTCATTTCATTGTAAAATCCGAAACTGACAACATTTTCGTTTCTTGACAATAACTTATATACTTCCATATCAGTTTCATGGTCAGGTGACCGTTTCCCTAACAATTTACAGAGAATGATCACCAGAACTGAATACTAGCCAGAATTTTAATATGCCAAAGTGGTGGGCCACAGCGTACGCGAACTGACACAACCGCCTACCAAGTAAATCAATGACGCCTATCGCTTAGACCGCTGCGCCATTGGAGGAAGCTTGTAACATAGACGGGAATGGTTTATGCTAGTGAGGGTTTCCATGTGATGTTGAACAAAGAAGTCCTTTAATCTTCTCATGAAATGTGCCCAAAGTATACTTCTGAGGGTTAAATAACATGACTAACAATTGTATTACCAGTAGTTTAGCGGTCGTTAACAATACTCCCACCTAGTGGTTTTACTTGTCAAACACGCGTCAAACACGCGTCAAAAAAAGGGAAGTTCGTTTCTGTATATACTCACGGTGTGTGTCGTTGTATCTGGACGTCTAAGCTAATTTTTGCTGTTTTTTTCTATTTTTTGTTTTTTATTTTTAAAATTGGGTGTAACCCACTACCATTTGGTCTTCATAAAAGATTTGGAAATGTTTGAACTATAGATGATTAAACTTCACTCCTAACTGAGTGAAATGATCATTACTCTCGTGGTAATTTTAATGTGCTAAGTCGTGGGCTACCGCCGGACTCGAACCGACAACAAGAGACTATCCAAAAGTAAATCAATAACGTCCAACGTTTATACCGCTCGGCCACGCAGGAAGCTTATAGAATGGTAACGCAAATTGTTGGATATGATAGTAAGTGATGGTTCAGTAGTGATGTCGAACAAAAGAATCCCGTTAAACTCTTTTCTTTGCATCGAGTGAATTATCTTCAATATTATCAAAAAGGCACATCATGAGGATACTTGAAATTATTGTATTACGTGTTAGCCACTACCCTTTCGTAATAATGCTGTAGGTCTGTGAGACCAATTGTAAGAGTTTCGCAACTTTGCACTAATAATCATTATAAGTGACCGCTAGAAAGTACTTCTAATTCACCGTTTCCGTTTTATTATTTCATAGTTGCACATGAAATGGTTGTCCAATATACTTTTACGTGATTATTGATGATATTGCACCTAGTGCTATTTCTCGCAAACGCGCGTCAAAAGGGAAGTTTGTTTCTTTTATAGACTCCCGTGTGTGGTCAACGGCTATTTTAATGCTTTTTTGCCTGTTTTTGGTGTTTTTTAGTTTTTATTTTTCAAACTTGGTGGACACCCTACCGTGTGTCTTAAATGTTGTGAGCTTGGTTTGTGCCGCGTGTGTGCGTTGTGTGCGCTTTGTGTGTGCGCGAGCTTGCGCGTGTGAGCTTGTGTGTGTGTGCGCGGGTGTGTGAGCTTGTATGTGTGTGCGCGGGTGTTTTGATTGCGTTGTGCGTGCGTTCCATATGCGTTGGGGGGGCTTGTTGGTGGTGTGTGATTTGGTACCGCTTGCGTTGTGAGAGCTTGCGTGTGTGTGGGGGGCCCCCGCCCCCGAGGGTGTATGTGTGAGATTGTTTGTGTGTGCGGCGTGCGCCCATGTGTGTTTCTTGCGTAGTTGTGCGAGCTCGTGTGTGTTTCTCAAATTCCCACACGTCAAGCCATCTCAAAACCAATTACCTATACGACTTGGACTGTTTTGGACGAATTTCAATGCATTTTGCAATGCTTGTTTCGAAAAGAATTTCACAATGTGAAATGTTTTTTGAAATCAAATGAACAAGCTCGCTTCTGACCAAGGACTACATTAAGAGCTCGAGAGATAAGGCAAATTCACTAAATTTAAAAAAAAAAACAGGAAATAAAAAAAATCGATTGACCCCCAGACAATGGGGCTCCTTCGCAGCACATCCTGCATTTGGTAGACAAAATTATCATGGATCATTAGCTTGTTAACGTACGCTCTGATTTGAACAATTTATAAGGATTTTTTTTAATTAACCAACGCAATTCACATGTGATTAACAAGAACGGGATGTTCTCGCACTGATGCTGCCAAAGTCATTTTCTAGGAACAATAATCAATAGCGACTGGAGTACTTTTTGAACCTTCAGTTTCTAGGATTGACTTATGCTCAACGTTACTACTTGTCCTATTAACAATTAGCTTAGACCCTCGGTTTTTTTAATTTAAATTAGCGAAGGTAGTGGTTTCTGAAAAAAAAACGTGCAAGAAAGTTGGTAAATTACAGCTAATTTACCCAACAAGCTTTTGAAGGTGCATGCTGACAAGTATTTCTTCACACCCAATTCTATTTGCAATTTTTTGCGATTTTTGCCATCAATCGGCCAGATATTGGAATCCGCCGAATATTTCGTAATGAGCATAAACGTTTTCAGGAATGTTTCCATTTATTAGATGGTTGTAAAACGTTGCATCTCTCTTGCTACCTAGTAGAAGACATTGATCGATATTATGAACATGCTTGTAATGTATAAATAACGTCCTATTTTATTCCCGGGATTTGTTGCTTCAAACTTTCCCAAGAAATCCAATACACTAACATTTTTGTATTATGTCCTTTTAAGAGAAGATGACACAATATTTGCAGGTCACTGTCCGACCCAGGTCTTCTGTCTGCCGATTTGATCGCAGTGGGTATCGCTACGTCGATGTTCGCTTTCCTACCTCGTATGTATAATACCAAAGAACACATCACCGTCAATGCACAGATCATTTTGCACTTTGAGGCGAAAAGGGCAAATTTCAATAGATTTGTAGGTAAAATCCCATCAATATGTTTTGAAAATTAAAAATCCTGTTGGTAATTCGTGAATACAAACTTTTCTTTCACGATTTTTTTTCCCGACACCTCTACTTCCTCTAATATGAAAGTAACACCGAGGGTCTAAGCTAGGAATGACAGTAACACAAACAACACCACCACTCACAAACGAAAGTCTGATTTGAATTCTGTTTTCCTCTTCTGATAGTCTGAAAGACCAGCCTGGATTTGCCCATTTTCACTGCGCTCATTATGTTTTGACGCCCTGAGTTTTGAGAAGTCTCGATCAGCTCCCGATCTCTCGAACGTATGGGGCACACTACTAAATACCTATCCCATTGAATGCATGTAAATACGCCGTGATTCATGCTCTCATCGCCACCCCATGTGACATATTTTCGAAATTTTCCTTGCATGAACGGCTTTTTGAGACATTTTTATTTAAACTTTTTGAGAAATGCCACTTGAACAGAACCATCACAAATTTCAGTTTTCACTTTTGCTCACCATTCAGCATCATATCATTCCCGACGCCAGTAGGCCGACACATGCGATTTGGAAACATTTTCTTGACAGATTTACATATTGGAGTCCTGTTCTATCCTTTTCATAAAACCCAGCAGAGTCTGCAACCTGGTTCCCTCGGGACGCTGATATATTTCGCATAGGCACTATTTTTTTGCGTGACTTAAAGGGGTTACACCAATGCTAAAGCATGTAGGGGTGTGCCCCCTCATGAACACAGTGTGCCCAATTTCAGTCTCCTTCATGTAAACTGCAACGGAATTTAGCCGGGCACGAAAATCTTCTATAAAAGGATCAAAGGATTACCAGTATTGACACTGTTTTCGTAAAAGAGTCTTATTCTATCTAACTCATGAATATCTTACACCAAGGACACCCCCAAATTTTCCGTAATCTTCCCAAGCTGTATCACAAATCATGACGTCATCATTCAGTGATTAGCGGCGCTCTTCATTCGTAATCGGAAACCAGCTTGAATGAGTTTGTTATAGTGCACGTATAAATCCACTGTTGGTTATCAGCGCTAGGTGATATCAACATTTCTCCAGGAAACAGCTCTTATCTTCTGTAGTATACATATATTGTACATAGCTCTTGCCTTATATACCTATATTTTTACAATGCGCTTGGCTCTTTTACTCATGCCTCTTTCAACCCCGTAATTCTGTATAGTCGTGGTTTGTGAGATGGATTCCCTCAAATTATCGGCGTTTGAACTTATTTAAACTGCGTTCTGCTAGCTGAATCCGAATATGGCAAGAAATTGCAAAAATTTGACATTTTTTGAGTAACATTGATTCCTAACAACTGTAGTGGCGCAATCTCCTGGAGTCCGTTCCCGAAGCGTTCGTACGACAGTCGTTAGCTCTTTCTGTCGCAACATTTGCGTAAAGTTCATACGTACAATTTTACCTGCGGTTTCCTAACTTTAGTATGCACTTAAGATTTTCTTCAAAACTTACGAAAAATCTACGTCTACGGAACAGCACGTCCTGTTTTTCCACGGCTGTTCACGCGTTCCTGAAACTTAACATTATTCCAGGCGCGGAATCATGGGGGGTGCCGGGGGTTCCCTGGCACCCCCCCCCCCGGCTGCCGGAATTTTTGTGGACGGTATGTGATGCTGCTTCATTATTTTATTCGCTCCATCTTGACACTGAATGACCTCACTCATTCGTTTTAAAAATTGCGGCGGTTTGACATAAGATTGCCATTTGCCTTCCTAATTCCCATCCCCCCAACAAAAGTTGCACTAGTCTGAGCTCGAATTTTCCCCGAGACTTGAAGATTACGAGCTGTCTTTCAGGTTTTCTGTCGACTGGCGAACAAATTTTCTATTGTTTAGAGACGCCCATTTGACTTCAAGGGGGTTGGAAGTTTTCCTAAAAAAATTCCACCCACCATATGAGCAAAAAAAAACTTTCTCCCGCTCCATTAAAACAAAACTCGCACCTTATAAAGGGTTTTAAAGGTAATTACAGACCTGATTAACTGCTTGGATTCTCCTGTTTTGAGAAATTACAACACATTTGTCATTCTATTGGACGTTGCGACCAATCTTGCATTACCTTTACGCATGCATGAAACGCCCATTCACAACGTTTACGTGCTTCATTCACAAAGCCTACACTCAGTTTTCAGACCATGACTCACAGAATAAAGTAGGCCTATATTACTATTTTTTATAATTAACTTGCATTTTAAATTGGGTGCTATCACTATTAAATACTCTAGTACTCATGGTGGTTTTGTTTGCAAATAGTTCCAGAGCAAACTCTTCAGGAATCCCACTACTGAAGGTCCCTGAACAATATATACGAAATTTATATCTATGCCTTGAAAACAATATACTCAAAGTTTTCGCCCGCAGCCACACCCGCATCGCTTATGCGGCACATGGCTCATTGCGGCCACTACACAGGAAACAAATTTGATTTTGCTTTGCAAAACAGTTTGTCATGCATTATAAAATAATATGTTACCATCAAATTAGCATGAGGAAATTGTTTTTGGAAGTGACATTGCAGGGTTCCGCACTTGCCGCACTCACACCCCCGGCAGCTTGATATATATGTACTATTCATTAACACTTTGCATAACAAATTTAACCCATCAACTATATTTTACTTTTTAGCATTATATACATTATTTCTATCAATTTGGCATGGGAAATGTGTTTTGGAAGCGAACTCGCAGGGTTCCGCTCAGAAGGGGGACACACCCTCCCTCACCCAGACAGCTTGTATATATACGAAACTCTGCATGGGTACCCCTCAATGCTTATTCAAACAAAACTTAATCCTCACTAGATTTTCTTTTTAAAACTGCTGAATCATACCTATAAGCATTATTTCATTTTGTTTTTCTATCAATGTTGCATGGGAACATGTGTTTTGGAAAGCTTGATACGAACTCTCGAAGAACCCTTATTGCTTATTCAAACACACTTAATCCTCAACTAATTTTACTTTTTTAAAATGCTGATCATACCTATATAGCATTAAACACATGTAAAGTGAACCACTTATCAAGTGGTTTTTAATCGAAGTTTGCCTTGGACATGTGTTTTGGAAAGCGAATATTCAAGGTTCCGCACTTTGGACGGGAGGGGGTAGCCCCTCACCCCCCCCAGAAAGCTTGATTGCGAACTATGCAATGAACACTTAGCTTTTAAAGGCTGATCAGAGATTCCCGATGAGGGCGCCACTCATTTTTCAAACAAATAGTGTTTTGATATCACAATAATGCTTGCCATATACTAATCACTGTGTGAAATAACTAAGCTCAAATCGAAAGTCTTTCATATAGAAAATCACCAACTTTGTATACAATTCAGGATCGGAAATTTTTATACACGATCCTATGGCCACTGATACTGTGCATAAATGTTGTTACTAAATGAAACCAAAAAATCAGATTCATCTCCAACTTTGGAATCAGCATTTTAGTAACCAATCTTTAGTTCTAGATGACTATGTTTAATACTACACCAACCAAATTATATCTCGGAGATCTCTGAATCAGCCTTTAATTTAAAACAAAACTAAACCCATCAAACTATATTTTTATTCTTTAAAAAATGCTAATTACATCTATAATATTAGCAATTTTTTGAGAGCACCCCCAATTCAAAATTTGCTATTCTTCAACAGTATGTTGTTAAAGTCTGAAAAAACTTACACCTGCGAACGAAGAATGCTCAAAAATGCGTATTTGTATTTACATAAAATGAGCGATTTTTGTAATTAGAATGGGATTTTAGATTGTATTAGCGGCAGAGCTGGAATGCTAAGTTTATGTCCGTCCAGTGATGAATAGTGCCACTAAGAAAATGACCTCTAACTTGACTTCCCTGAACCAATTAAAAAAACTAATAGATGAGCGTAGATACGTCCATGTTGCTATTTCCCGGCTATTTCATATTGGAAGGCCGTCGTTCCAGCAGCCGTTTTGAATTATTATCGGGCGGATCCAATAATAAGTATTCTAGTTACAAAATTCATCGTTTGTGGGAACACATAGACAGTGTAGAGCTTAACCATTACAGATATAGTTACTAGCCAGTTGCGAATGAAAAACCGTGTAAAAATCTTCAAATTTTTAAAAAATTGCGGGGCCGCTCTTCAAAAAAATGTGAAATATTGCTTTAAGTGAACCACTTACAAATTTCAAATTGTTTCTATCAAATTGCATGGGGAGAAGGAGAAAATTGGGTTTTTGAAAGTCAATAGCGCAAGGGATCTGCGCTTCGCGTGGGAAGGGGAAAACCCCCCTCCCGCCCACCAACCCACGGACAGGCTTGATATACGAACTCTGAATGAACACTTTATGCTTAGATTCAACAAAACTTAACACATCAACTATAATTCCTTTTTTTTTTTGTAAAAATGCTAATCATACCTATAATTTAAGGTGAAACCACTTATAATTCAGTTTTTTATCAAATGCATGGGGAAAATGTGTTTTTGGGAAAATAAATTATTGCCAAGGGTCTGCCGATTCAGCGCGGGGGAGGGGACACCCCCTCCCGCACCAACCCCGGCACAGGTTGATATTACGAACTCTACATGAAACACTTTATGCTTATTTCAACAAGACCTACCCATCAAACTAGATTTTACTTTTTTAAAAAATGTTGATCGTACTTATCAGCAATATTTTCAAATGTTTCCCCACAAATTTGCATGGGAAAATGTTTTTTGGAAAGGGAACATTGCAAGGGGTCCGCACCCACCCACAGACAGCTAGATATACGAACTCTCCATGAACTTTTATGAAATTCAAAAAAAACTTAACCCATCAAACAATATTTTACTATCAGGCCCGTACGCAGGGGGGGGGGTGTGCGGGGGTGCGACCCATTCCACAAAAGGTCCATTTTGACTGCTTGTTTGATAAAAAGTCCAAAATTTAAAGTCCAATTTTTGGTGATGACATGTTCAAAAAAGTCCAAAAAGGAAAGGGACATTTTTTGGGGGGTGTTGGGTTAGGTCCATTTTTCCCAAAAAGGTCCACTTTTTCGAAAGACCCGCACCCACCGTAAAAAAATCCTGCGTAAGGCCGTTATATTTAAACATGCTAATCATACCATCATTTAAGTGAACACTTATAAATTTAAATTGTTTCTGTCAAATGCATGGGGAAAGTGTTTTGCAAAACAAATATTGCAAAGGTTCTGCGGCCTTCGCGCAGGAGGGGATACCCCCTCCCGCACCCAACCCCGGGACAGCTTGATATACGAACTCTCATAGCACTTTATTCTTAATTCAAACCAAAACTAACCTCAAATATATTGTACTAATTACTAATCCCGTGCCTACATAATTCGTTATAATTACACTTTATTGACATTCTCGTCGTTCATATTCAAACCGTCACCGTGCATCGGGCCTTTGACTGTTTACTCCAATGTTAATTGTGATATAAACTATTACTCAAAGTCCTGATCAATGTCCTGAAAAACGATGAACTCCTTCCAGCGCACTTAATTATTGAAAAAAACAAAAAGTGATATGAACATTCCTCAAACTACCGGGGGAAAAGTTTGATTGCCAGGATAAAAATGAAGAGCTTCCGCGCTTCGAGGCGGAAGGGGGTACCCCCCTCCCGCACCCACCACCCCCCGCTACGCGGGCGCCGTGGTGCTACGCAGCCATACATCCAGGCAAAATAAAAATTTATCTTGGCACCCCCCCCTCCAGTGAGGTCGGGATCCGGCCCCTGACTTAGTCGCATGATTATCATAAAGTTACGCTAAGTTCTACTTGAGTTGAAGTAGACTTGGCATGTAACGATACAAGTTGGATATCATGGAACTTAGGAGAGCTAGTATCGTAGTTTATTTGGGGAAGGGGATGCTGAGGTGGGAGATGAGTGTATGAGACTATTCACACCCATCTTGACATGCTACGAGAAACCCGGGGGCACTCTTGGTTTTGGTTTTGTGTGTGTTTGTGTGGTGTGTGTGTATGTGTGTTGTGTTGGGGTGTATGTGGGTGGTGGTGTGTGTGTGTGTGGGGTGTTGCTATGTGTGTGTAGTGTGTATGTGTTGTGGAGCTGTTTTGTTTTGTTGCTCAGTGTCACCCATTGACGATTTTTCAAAAACTAATTTTGAAAGAATTATAGGCCTCTATAATCATTTGTCGGCTTTCCTCACAATTTCAAACATTGATTGCTTTTTACAAATTAAAAAAATATGCCTCTTTTGTTGTATTTCAACTCACATTTTAGGGGGTGTCTCCAAAACACCTCGAGTTTCCAGTACATTCACCGTTACTTCAAAGTTGATGATCCCTGCCACAGTTGAAGTATGTCAGATTAGGAAGTGATTAATGGTACGCATGTCCTAAAATTGTGAATCTATAGAAAAAATGTGGTATTTCCATTACTTAAGTGAGAATAGTATACAAATATAGACTGCCTCTTTATTCGGGATATGGTGAGAAATAGGCCTATTGCCCCGAGATGATCTTGAGGCCAAGGGCCTACTATTTTCCGAGAACGAAGTCGTAGAGGAAAGGAAAAATAGTAAGGCCCCCGTCTCAAGACATCAAGGGGCAATATTTCTCACCCATCTCCCGAATAAAGAGAAGTCTATATTTGTTTTATAACCTCACGCATATATTTCAGAATCTGCAACTTTTCCACATCCGCAAGCATGCCTATTGCTAGAGACCCGTTTGTGCTTTCACAAAATCACATACTGCGCAAAATAACATAATTGCAAATTACTTGATTGTATTAAGCCGCTATTCCCATTGTTGCTAGGAATTGTGAATAGATCGTCAATTCAGTTAACAAGTGAAATCGGGGTTTGCAGGCTCAATTCATCTCAGTCTGAGCAGAGATTCGACGGCCGAGGCCTTGCGGCGTAAACTTTTGGAGTTCGATGAGTTTCACGCTCGTCAACATGACTGTTTTTGTCCAAATAAATGTGTATTTGGTGTAGTAATAAAATTACTTATTCGTGTAGGAGTGTAGGTAACTTTTGCAGGGCTAGTAGGGTTCCGGGGTACTATCCCAAGGGATAGTCGTCGGTTTTGTTTATTTCTTCAAATAAAACAGCAAATATTGGTAGGGATATAACCCATATCAATGTTTGACTCATTTTTAACCAACAGATGGTCAGAAATTATGCAAGAGGTGTATAATTACATGTTGTTGCTGGAATTGTAGGCATTGTACGATGAACACGTCACACGACATCTTTATTATGTAAGCTTACAGGCACTGCCAGATTTAAGGTATTGAGAGAAAGTTATCTTGTATAATTATACTCATAGCGTAATCGACCTAACATTGGCATTGTAAGAAAAGTTAAAGGTTATTGTGAGGTGTTGTTGCTAAAAAAAGTTCAAATTGCTTAAATTACTGTCTTACATGAATAAATGCTATGTACTTGAGTTATATTGACAACACAACGGTATTAGTCAGTATCTAATGAAGATGAAAAACTAATAGGCCTAACCATACATGTATTGTTGTCCTGCTTTTGACTATATACAAATATACGCGCGATGTTATCAAGAGTCTTACGTTTATGCAGGACAGAGTATAACCCTATTACAGGTTTGCTAAAAGGAAAACAAGAAAATAATTTATGGAGGTTATCATGACCAACTGACCCTCTAACAAAAGTAATAATTATCCACAGACTAAGAGATGGGAGAGAAGAAAAAAGGTTTGCGTAATTGCATCACATCGTGAGTTAGGACGTAGTCCTTTATTTATAACTGGTTCTCCAAACAAAACATGGATTTTGAATATGGCCTGGCTTTAATACCATTCATTTTAACATCGTAGAGCTTGGAGACCAGTTTCTCCTATACCCATACCACAGATTGTGCCATCTGAAAAGCCAACATGCAATGTCTCTAACGCACTATGCACATTTGGTATGACAAGCTAAATAGTAAAATAAATAAATTCTTATGATGGCATGCCCTTGGCATGAGACAGTTGGTCCGTCAAATTTTTCACAACTTGAATTAAAATTGCAGTAAATAATACCAATTTCATTTAAACACCGTATGGATTGGAGACAGCTTCCCCTAGTAAACCCATACCACAGAATGTGCCATCTGTAAAGCCAAACCAGGCAAATGTCTTGTAAATGTCACATATGCCAAAATTTATATGTAAGCACATATGTAATTATAAATTCTTTTGATTGCATGCCCTTGACACGAAGACAGGTTTCTCTAGTCCAATTATCACAACGAATTAGAATTACGGTAAAAGCAAAAATTAATGGCCATGATATAATATCATCAGAGACACCATTACAGCAACGATTA
>JAMKCH010075230.1:0-20751 GCA_023653785.1 Ophioderma brevispina
CAGACAACTCATTATACACCTCGATCCAATAGTTTCTCTCAGAGCTTCCTAGGGTTACTGGTGATCCTGAGGATAAACCTGGTGTCCAGTCAGAGCTCTCTCCGACATTATTACCACCTTACTGGCCTCCTTACGGAAATGCTATGGATTCTTCAATCTCTTACCACGTCTTATCAAACAACAAACCTTACAAACCTGCAACAAGCAAAATTAACACGCTGGGTCACTTCCCTCATCGCTGATGCTTTAAAAGTGAATAGCCTCGTCACTGTACAGTAAACCTCGCCTTAACCCTCATTTCTTCTCATGAAATTAGAAGTCAGGCACCATCAATGGCTTTTCACTTCAGAGTGGAACATATCTAATCATGGAAGCCGCAGGATGGAGACGCCTACAACTTTTCAGAACGTTTATATGAAGACGTCCTTACAAGTAACCAAATCGTGACCAAACCATCCTGTCATCAAGCAGCCAGAGTAGGGAGGGATGGCCATGCATCTTATCAACAGCTCATAAGGTGAGGAGTGCCGGATTTAAATTATAACTACAAGTGCATTGATATAGATGTGCTGATTATTATGTTTGGTCATGTTTTATATTATAGCAGTAATTGGGGCAAAATTATTTCAGCTTCCATTACAACTTCAGATGGCGAGAACCCGCAACACTGAGACTACCCGCTCCACTTCCTCCACCTAGTGACAAGTGTGGCAGTCATGACTAGTTGGAATCATTTCGCAATGTATATAAGGATAAACTAGAATATACTCACCAAGATTGTGAAGTTGTTCTATTTTATACATGTATACTTACGAATGATCCAACTGATAGAGTACCCTCATCCAGGCCTTTCCCCGCAAGTGGAGCCTTGGGGAAGGTTAAAAAATGAGCAAAGGATTCTGGATGCAAGTGACGTCATGGATGGGCGTACTGATGCAAGCATGGGACCGCTACTAGTCATGGGCGCACCAAAATTTTTAATGTGCAATAGGGGTGGTTGTTTCCTGCAAGGCCTTTTTTTAGCACAAAAAATGCACTATTGTCTTCGTAAGTATACATGTATCAAATAGAACAATCTCCTCACACCTTGGTGAGTTATTTTATTGTACCATTTTTTTAGACAGCTTTAGTGGATCGAAATGTTGCAGCTGACATAAAATGAGTGCATTGCCAGGAAGAGAATCAATTCCCTTTAGCTTTAAATATTTTTTTTTGAGCTAATTTCTTCACTTGTGTGGGCATGCTATTAACAAGTACTGGTGTAATTCCTGTCAGCTAGATAAGCAAATGCATAATTTGAAGGAGGGGGGTTAAAAAAACCTTTGACGACCCTAACCCACATTCCCCCTTATCTGATCCAATTTCGCTTGACTTTGAACAAAATAACGAAGGGTATAATGCAGGCCCTGCCAGGAATTTATTGAGTGGGGGTGCGGATTTGCCAGAAGTGACCTTTTGACCGACAAACCATTTTTTGGTCTTAATTTTGTTACTTGTCCTCCTCCAAAATCTGGAAGGGGGGTACAAATTTACCGACGGACCATTATGTAACCGCCAGAACATCACGTCGGCAAAGCCCCCGGATTTTGGACAATTTGAATATTAATTTTCACTTGATATAAATAATTTTTCCTGGAAATTTTATCTCTTTCCGATTTCTCAAAGGCCAGGTTTGATGCAACACACCAGCGGCAAACTACTTCATCACGATAAAAGGGACCTTTTTGGCAGATTGCATCGCACCCCCTGACCCCCTGGCTATACGGCTCTGGTATAAATGTAGTTCGGCCTTGCACTTTTCTGTGTGACCATATTAATTAAAATCTATGATTCCAGTTTTTATCACAAAATCATTTTCTTCTAATAGATCATTTACCAGCACGCCCACTCATTGGCAGCAGTATGTAAGGTCTAACCCTAGTAGTATAGCACACTGATCTCTAAACATGGATTTTGGAAAACCGGGGCTCCGTACTTGCACCCACTGATGGCCATATTTGTAATCCAAAAAGAAGTCAGCAGGTGGTTAGAGCCGGTCATTTACACCAACAAAGTGTGTTTTTCCATTGAAAAGTGGATAGCGACATAACGATTACCAATCAAGAGCCAATTCAGTGAGCTCAATGTTTTGAAGTTGTGCACGTATGGAATGGCATGCCCCTAAAACAGCCACTTGACAACTTTGTTGAACAGGTGTCTCTGGTAGACCAAGATGTCTGTCGGTCCTGCTTTCACTGATCTACTATACAGTTACTGTTGTGTAGCAATCCATTGTGATAGAGATCAGTGTAGTAGCCTTTTGTACTGATCTGAGGCTCAATTGAAAAAAATGGGTGTGGCCTCTGCATTTTGGGGTGCAATTTCAAGATTCAGTTGGGGTTTACTATTAATGTTATATCATGTCAAAAAACCTCTTCGCAAAAAGTCTGAAACTTTTTCAGATATGTATCTTGGATATTTGAAACTGTGCACATGTTTACTTGTACAATGGCAATTAAGGACAAGTTTTCTTTCTCCCTTCTGCAATTGAAAAAGTTTTCCAAATAAATACCAGTGTTCATCCAAATTCAGTGTTATGTTAATTTGCCAACGCTTTATTACACACGGCGATAGTGCACAAAAAACTAGGTGGAGGACACAAGCAGCGATATCGAATGGTTGACTACCTGCGAGAACCACCAGAGGACGGCCTCGGTGTATGAAGAGAAGGTCTTAGAGATACAATACGACCCCAACAGGACAGCACAGATTGCTCTGGTTTGCTGGAGGAAATCACAAAAGATATATTGTGGCAACATGAACATGGAAAGTTGGGGGATATCAGCAAGACATCAGGGCAGTCTCCAGATTGTCTGGTTAGTGAACAAATATTATTATAGTTCATTTCTCTACCTCCACGTAGTGATGTCAACCTGACGCAGCTTTTACACACGCGTCAAGATGTTTAAAAAGCCGTGCTTTAAGCCAGTGTAGGTGAGGACCATCAAATATCATGCTGATGTCCACGGCATGGAAGGTAAGGAAATAAAAGTATAGCTGGTTTCTTGTGATTGAAGCCATACGAGGGTTTATAGCAAGAAGGCCCCATCTGCAATAGCTGCCATTTGTCAAGTTGTGTTCATTGTCAAAGGTAAAATACTTTTCCTCCAGATATGATGTGTAAGGTCAAAGGGTTGTCTAGGTCATACATACAAGTTTAAAGAGGTCTCATTTATAATGCAGGTGAGGGCTTTAATGCTCAACAGGAGAGAAATGGTGATATTAATAGATGAGGAGGTAGAACAAGGGTTCTATTTATATCCATTATATACCATTAAGAAAATCCAACTAGTGCATTATTTGTGCTCAAAAAAGGCCTTGAGACACCCCTATTGAACATTAAAAATCGGTGCGCCCAGCCTAGTAGCGGTCCCCATGCTAGCATCGGTATGCCCGTCCTTGACGTCACTGGCATCCAGAATCCTTTGCTCTTTTTTGTGTCTCAGTTGGGGCACCATGTGAGAATTTTAATGGGATAATTAACTAATATTTTTTTTCCCCTTTATCGGCGATTTGTGTATGTATATAATACTAGGCATACACAATCTACCTCTACTACGGGTCGTCGGGTTTTGGATGATGATGTGGTGGTGCAGTTTGAGATGGTTTCTTTAGACCGGAGTCCGGAAGTTTGCTAAGGAGTGGATCGGAAGATTTCTAAAGGAGTGAATTCGGAAGCGTTAAACATAACTATAAGATATATATTATGTAGTATCCCTTCACATGGTTGCCCCGCGGAGATAAGGGCATTTGTTTCGCGCTGCTCGTAATGCGGGTTAAGTGGGCTTATTCCTTGGCCAGGTTTAGCTCCCACCTATGTAAGTCCACACTAGACCGCAGGGAATGTTGGGGATATGTCCCTGTCTCGTTTCTGCTCCCTTGCATTATTTAATTTTTTTTGCCCTTGTATATAGCTCGTGGTGCAACCATGTCATTTGTGTTCTTACAGTGTACTACCAGTCGTGCCGATGAGTCTCAAATTTTTCTCAAAATCTTGGGGGGGGGTGCCATGTGTCTTCTGTCGTCCGGCTTGTCATATTCTGCTCTACCCTTTGGGAACTCCTGATTCTCGGGCGGTCAATCCTATCGTATCTAACAAACCGTTACAAGTATTTGACTGTTGTGTTGCAGAATGAAGGAACCGCTTCAAAGATGTTTCTGGATGTAAAGAGTTCCTTCGAGACAAGACAGACCCGCATGAACTGTGTGTGAAGTGCGAAGTGTTCAAGAGAGAGACATTGTAATATACACAAGGGTAGACAGAATTGGGATCCCCAACAGGACAGCAACACGATTGCGCTTTTTGCTGGAGAAATCACAAAAGAATATATGTTGGCAAAATGACATAAATTGGGGATTCATCAAGACATCAGGGCAGTCTCCAGATTGTCTGGTTAGTGAACAAATATTATATATAGTTTCATTTCTCCTACCTCCGTGCAGTGGATGTCATAACCTTGACGCAGCTTTTAACACAGCGTCCAGATTTTAAAAAAACGCCGTTGCTTTAAGCCAGTGTACTGCTACCATCACACTCCATGATGCGGATGTCACGGCATGGAGGTAAGGAAATAAGTATAGCTGTTTTCTTGTGATTGAAGCATATCGAGGGCGTACTTACTGCAAGAAGGCCCCATCTGCAAAGCTGGCCATTTGGTCGTTTGGGTTCATTTGTCCAAAAATACTTTTCTCACAGATTATGATGTGTAAGGTCACAGGTTGTATAGGTCCTACATTACAAGGTTTAAAGTATCTCATTTACTAAATGTAAAAATAACATGTGATTGCTGTTAATCTTCATCGGAGAGAATGGGATATTAATCATACGAGTTATACAAGTGTTCTATTTTATCCATCTATATACAGTACAATGATCCAACTAGTGCCTTTTTTGTCTCAAAAATGGCCTGAGACCCCCCTATTGCCGACATTAAAAATTTCGGTGCGCCATGCCTAGGATCGGTCAGTCCCATGCTATCAGCGGTAACGCCCTCCATGACGTCCACTGGCAAGCCAGCATCCCTTTGCTCTTTTTTTGTGTCTCAGGTGGGGCACCATGTGAAAATTTTTATGGGATAATTAAACAAAATATTTTTTCCCTTTATAATCGGCGTTTGTTTATGTATATAAATATACGATAAACATCACCTCTACTACGTGTCCGTCGGAGTTTTTGGATGATGATTGTTGGTTCCGTTTGAGATGTGTTTCTTTCGAGACCGGAGTCCGGAAGTTTTGCTAAGGAGTGGAATTGAAGATTTCTCAGGAGTGGAATTCGGAACTGTTAAACATCACTATCAGATACTTATTATGTATTAATCCCTTCACATGGGTGCCCCGCGGCCCAGCCCCATTTGTGTTTCGCCGCTGCTCGTACTGCGGGTGTTAAGGTGGGCTTATTCCTTTGCCATGTTTTAGCTCCCCCCTATGTAAAGTCCCACCTAGACCGCCAGTGCATGTTGGGGATATGTCCCCGTCTGCTGTCTGCTCCCTTTGCATTATTTATATTTATTTTTCGCCCTTGTCTATAGTCCTCGTGTGCAACCCGGCATTTGTGTTCTCGTCAGCGTACTACCAGCTCGTGCGAGGAGTTAGAATTTTTCTCTCAAATCTTGGGGGGGGTGCCCTGTTTCTTCTGTTCGGCGTCCCAGTCTTGTCCTTATTCTGCTCTATCTGCTCTAACACCCTTTTGGAACTCCTGATGCTCGTGCGGGTCATCCTAATAGTTCTAACAACCGTTACAAGTGTGTTTTACTTTTGATGTTTCCGAATGAAGGACCGCTTCAAAGATTTCTTGATGAAAGAGTTCCTTCGAGAGAACCAGAACTAGACCCCCCGCATGACTGTGGTGAAGTGCGAGCCTGTTCAGATAGAGAACCGTTGGTAAATATACACAAAGGTTAGACAGAATTGGAGATCCTGAAATTCTTTGATTGATTGGACGTGTTTAGGAAGAAAGTTAAAGGAACAAAGGCCAGGCTAATACAGGCTCCATCTCCGTTCAGGGTACTCCCTCCGGGTCGTTCACCGTGAGCTTCCTACTAACCACTCAACCTAGACTACTTACAAGATCAGTCAAGTTCTACCTTGATCTAGCTTCAGACGTTATTATCTACGGTTGCTACAGAGGCTTATTAGGCAGTTATAGGCAAGTTCGTCCAGCCACCCTCTGCAGTTAGTGAAGATAAGGGCCATTGATTTATGTAATCCGAGTGGATTAGTGATTACATTATGACTGGCTAGTCCTTATTCCACTCATTCCATTCATGGTGAATTGGAAGATTAGCAACGTTGAGTAGCCCGACGTGCCGTCTCTAATACGGGTCAAAAGGAATCCAGCCGTGGCCTATTGACGTTACAATACACTCAAGTGATCAAACGGCGTCTCGTTCTCACCACGCGATAAAATTCTATTCGCCTCAGTCCAGTGATCATTCACAATACTTGAGAAGTCAGTCTGGCTCTTTATCGTTGTGTGAAATTTTAAACAACCTCATGCCCACCGGCGGCCGTAGTGTTGCAGTTGAATAAGAACTGGCAGACTTGTCTTTTTGAAATTTTTCATAGGAGCATTAAAAAGCTCATCTTTGCTCCTTGGCAAGCTGCCAAGAGCTTTTTTAAAAGCCCCCAAATTCTGGCTGGAGAGCCAAAGCTTTTACAAAGCATAGAGTTGCACAGCACAAGCCCGGACCTTGGCCAACTGAGTTGGGACCATGAGCAGTTAAGCTCATGCATTTTCAATTCAGGTTTAGCAATAAGCATTGGGTTTGTCCCCGCCGACCTAAGTTCGGAATGGGGACCTATACATGGGGCCTCCCTCGTGCCTTATTTCTGTTGTCCGTCTGTCCGTAATGTCCGTTGTCTGTGAGAAAAATGTTAACACCTGGAATTCCGTGATAAAAAATGTTAACCCTGTATGCTGTATCTTGAAACGATATCGGGCAGCCGCAAAATTCCTTCGCTTCATTATGGAAGTGCATCATGGCACGCATCGTTTCTGCGATTTGGAGTTGGTGTGATTAGGCGGCTTAGTAATGCATGAAGCTTAATTATATGCATATTAATGTATCACTGAAACGGTACATAAGATATGCAAAATTCTTTGCCACATGAAGTATATTTTTCCTTCATGTGTTTTTCGCGCGTTTGAAAGTACATGATTATGAACGGCTTAGGGTATGCACATGAGCTAATTAATAATGCGTAATCATGATTGCTGAACAGTACATCAGATATGCACATTCTTTTGCCATATGAAGTACACTTTGGCAGGCATTGTTTGTCGTCCACTTGAAAGTGCAAAACGATGTAAATGCGCTTAGGTATGCCGATGAGCTAATTAAATATCACATAATGTTTCAACTGAACGGTACATCAGAATTGCAAAATTTTTCCGTCTCGCTACAAATAAAGGCGTATGCCATACTCTTTTGTGTGAAACTGATCTGGTGCATTTTAGTTAGGCAAATGTCATACTTTTCCCTTACCATCAAGCTGCTTTATTTCAAGGTGCTACTCCAATTAAGAATACTTCATTTCTTGTATGCAATACTCCACTCGCACCTCATACTTCCACTCGGCCCCTTACTAACTTCTCACTCCACCCTTCCAATCTGACATTGCTGGTTTAAGTGGGGTGGTCTAGTGGTCTCGGGTTCAATGGAGTGTGGTGTGCAATTCAGTTGTCACTATGGAAGTCAGCTTCCATATGATCGGAAATTCGGCGGAGGAGACATATTTTACGCATCCGCGTAAGAACGAGTTCGCCTTGTTTTATTTACTGCAATCAGTTAGTAGTAACAAGTTAAGTCTAACATACTACTTAGACTGTCCTCAATATTTTAATCAAATTACCACGGATGTAAGATGTTATCATCAAGTGTATCAATTTTCCAAAGAATATTCACCAGGGCCTTTACCTCGAACACGATCGGAAGTTTTTTTATTTTTCATTTTGAAAGGGATCTCTAGTCTAACAGGATATTAAACCTGGGCAATGCCTAACCTTCAAACATCTCAGTAACAAATGTAAACCTAAGTCGGCAACATCAGTCATATTTAGGTCAAATATTGCTTAAACTCCATTGGGTACTCACGTTTTTCATTAATAATGGCTATTCACGATGCTTGATACCTATCCATCAACTAGGTGTCATTTTCCGCAAGTATGTTCGTACTTTTAATCGGGGTGCACCTTTTTCCCCGGCACTTTCATTTCTTTGAACTGGTTTCGTGCATAGTTTACAAACCAATTTGACCACGAAGGTGGTACCGTCTAATCGGTTCTTTCTTTTCTTCAATGTCCGAAAATATTAATCTACATTCTATTTCCGTAAAATGTTTGTCGACCCCTCACCTCAACGATACCTCTTTCGCGCCGCGCCAGGGAGGTGAATCAGGTAGCTCTCAAACTCCGGCAGGCTCCATCAAACAAACGCAAGGCGATGGCGAATGGCTTTAAATTTACGACGTTTACTTCATGCAGTATTTCACATAGTCCGTGTTCATTTTTTGTACACCATCCATGCGGTATTTGCATTGGAGTTCCGATACATTTGTGATTTAATACCTGCAAGATTTTTTTTAGCTACGTCGGTACCCGATTTACAAGCCGTTCACACTATCTGAAATTGCGTGTAACTGGTAACGCCATAGTGTTCCGTGAACATTTATCATTAAAATATTGCCAAATGAGTATTTTGCTGGGTTGGGCCGGCTCCAAATACGAAGGTTAGAAAAACACGATGCGCGATAAAAAATCGCATCGGACTCAAACATTTAGATGCGCGAAGCACTGCGCTGCGATCGTGCTGCGCCTCAAAAGACATGTTCTTCTGAGGGCGCCTTCCGTGGCGGCAGTGAATGAAGCCCACGGCCTTTGTTAAGACTTATTGATGCGGATATGGTTTGAATACCGGTACCCGGTTGTACAATCGTACGTCGGGCGGCTGGGTGCCCGTAGGTGATGTTATAAGAAGTAATTTATGATATGATTTAATTTCTATAATAGCTCTAAACCTCTTGACGGCCGTGTATTACATCCCATGGCTATGACTCATTATATGTTGCGGCAGGGGCTGCCGATGTTCCCGATAGTATACCGCCGGGTCATGAGTTAGTAGAGGACATGAGACTTTGTAGGTGAATGGCGTAGTTAGATTATTCTTGTTCACTGAAAGACATGAGTTCCCGTCCTTGTCTGTCGAAGGAAGTTAGTGTTGTTCATAGAGCAAGGTGTATTAACGATGAGGGAATTGAATTTCTCCACTTTCTACCAGATTACAGTTTTTTCCATCCGGCCGCCGTCCCCCGTCCACCTAGTTAACAACTTCCGGCCTCTCGTGTCTTCCGGTGTGCATTATTCAACCGTTCCTCCGCTGATTCAACTGTCGGGCCGCCTTCGTAGTTCTTCGAATTCAAATTATACTACCACTTCTCCAACGGCAACCGTCGGGGTTTTCTCACCTATCTTCTTCCTCAACTTATTCACCGTCTCCCTTCCATTCAGTAAAATCGACTAGCCGTCGTTCGTAGATCCGACAGGTTCTTCTCCATCTTATATTCATCGGTATTAGGACTGTGAGACAGGATCGATCCTACGTATCTTCTAGACTCGCCCCCCCTTCAGGGGTCGCAATCCACTACGCAAGTCTTCCATTGACTAGTCTCCTTAGACGACGATCTACTGAGAGTAGTGCGAATTTAGACCATAATGAATAGGTAGTCTTCTTAAGAGAGACGTTCCAGTCATTACTGCCGACGTTCTCCGGAAGGGATAGCTCTAAGGTTTAGAATACTTTATCCTCTACTGCCTACAAAGTCTCACACAGGTAGTAGAATAGTCATTAATATTCTCCTAGCCATGAACTATCGCAGATCTAGAGGCTCTCCCCTTCAGGTAGTTTCTTCACGTCTAAGGATCTAGTTTTCTATGATCGGAAGGATTCTTAGGGTTCAAGACATAGTGAGATTCTTCTCATAAGAACTATAGACCAAGTTCTGATTTTTAGAAAAGCAGAAAATGGGCTTTACCTCCAATCATCCGTTTTCACTTAGACATAAACGTTCCTCTATTATCAGAGAATAAACGAGTGCCTGAGGCGACGTCTATACATTATGATTGCCTCCGTTGAACGATCAATGTCACAACTAAGGGTGGGCAGGTCCAATATCATACTCTGACCCAAGGTGCACTAAAGTAGGATGACACTAGTTATACGATGAGCCAATGTCTCAGTTAGAATCTATAACCTGTGAATAAGGGAAGTGTGTTTCACACAAATGGGGTACTGAATCCTGAAGTTTTGTACGTCTGATAGGTTGATAGGGATCTAACCTCTCATGACTCTTACAAGTGACTCATCGTAACAAAGAACCTCATCCGATGTCAGCTTCCTAGTGATACGTCAGTTAAGATCCAGTTAATGCCTACTCAACCATACCGCTATGGACTCCGCTCCATTGCACTTCTTTCAAGGCACTTTCAGTCTAGAGCGCACTGGTGAATAGCTTGGGTAGAGGCTCTGATTTGATTGAGGATACGAAATGGAAAGAGATTTCCCATGGAGCTCATTAGTCCGATGCTGACTCTTTTCTGACGGAAGATTTCTAAGACCTACAGTACCTATCTCCCCATGTTGCTGCCCCTTTGGCGGCCGGTTTTGGTTCATCGGGAGGTTTTGAAATTTGATTCTGCCTATTTCTCAAGACTCGAGCTTCAGACCTGTGGTCTAGCCTAAGCATTGTAAGAAGTAGGGTGGTAAACCTTCATTCCTGTTACAGCCTGATTTAATACAGACTTTTGATAAGGTTTCAAATTCTATTTTGACTGACTATCAGAAGAATTCCTCCCCTTCTCAGATGGATTCCTGAGCCTGTCCCAAAATTTGAGAAATTTTGAATTCTCTCATGCATCTCTTATGGTTCCCAGACCATGCTTGGTTAATAGATGAAGTCTTATGAAAACTTTATGCAATCCAAACCATTCCCTCCAGCCGGTGTCGAAGGCGTTTCTTCTAGAAACATTAAGGAACCTGTCCATAGAATTGGATTCTTGGAATGAGGTCAAGGATGTTGATGTTCGCTTTTGGTACAAATTGCCCCGTAATTGTGTGTGAACTTCGATTGTAGCCTTGTTGTCTCTTAGCATCCTTATGAATGTTTTATTGGAGCCTAATGTAAAGCTGTCTAGTGAAACCATTGAGAGATGCCTTTATACTGTGAAAGATCTTCATCACGTTTCTACTGGAGCTTTTACAAAGATTGCCTTACCATTAGTGCTCTTGAGAAGGAAGAATGCTTTAACGCTTGCAATTTACAGCAGAGTTCTTCTGAATGTCTCCTAGAGGTAAAGATCTTTTGGAAACGTGGTCTAGTTGAGCCTCTCGGCAGGAGACCGAGTTTAGCTGCTGAGCAAGTTGCCAAAGTCTACAAGACCAAGGTTCTTCTAGTTTTAGACCGTATAGATACAAACCTTACGATTATGGCTTTCGCAAAGGACTTCCGCCCTAGGTTCTCCTGCCTACAGAAAGGAACAGAGGTTTCCTTTCGGAAGTCGGCTACACTCTAAGGACAGCAAGTCCAACGATAGAGGCTCTAGACAGTACAGAAGTTAATCTTCCTACTCCAGACGTAGAGGCGCCAGAAGTGGCGCGAGTAGAAGAAGATCAATTGACTCCTACCTACCTTTGACGCTAGTGGGGGGCGTCTAAAGCCTTCCTCCCGGCGTGACGGTCGATAACCTCGGATCTATGGTTCTTCAAACAACTTCATAAGATTAACATTTGCATGTTTACCGCCCGTCCTCCGATGAAAGTCAGTTTTTGCTCTACGCCTATGCCAAAAGAGACCTTAAAAGGATGATTTTGAAAAACGAAGTGAAGGAATTTTTTTAGGAAAATGCTATTTTTTCCAATAAGCAAGTATATGGAAGGATTCTATGCGTTTGTCTTCCTACCATCGAAGAAACAGGATACCTCAGACCGATCCATAATCTCGCCCTCTAAACATATCTATTCGTCCTAGGCTTTCAGAATGGTCCTCTCTCAGCTTGTCGTCAAATAGGAAGAAGTAAAGCTGGTTTGCTGCGACTTTGGATTTAAAAGACGTCTACCTTCATGTTCCAGTTATTCCTCATCAAGATGGCTTTTCGCTTCAGTTTAGACAACCAGTCTTACCAATTTCTAGCTCTGCCTTCGACTTTCTACTGCACCCCTTAACTTTACAAGACTAGTGAAGATAGTGGCTTAACATCTGAGAAGGAGGGTATCCAAATATTTGTCTATCGCGATGATTGGTTGTTTGTAGCTTCTAGCTAATCAAGTCTGATAAGTCAGTTTACTTTGGTTATGAAGACGGCGAAAGAGCTGGGTTTCAATAACCTAAGAAATCTATCGTCATCTCAGTCATAAGCCGAGTTTTTAGAGCATTCTGGACTTGAAGAAAACCAAGTTTTCCTCCAGAAGAGAGACGCACAGAACTGTGAGATAGTATCTTCTCATTCTGAAGTGAATTTATCTCCTGCTATCTATGGCTCTGCTGCTTAGGAATGTTGGCAAGCTTAGTAGCCTTTCTTATCCCTTCTTGCCAGTTGTGGATGAGACTGCTCCAGTTTCACCTTCGGATTACTACAGAGACTAACGCCACTATCTACCCGTCGAGTTCCGTTAAGCCAAAGATCGTGTAGCAACCTACGTGGTTATGCAACACAAGATTCTTATGGTTGGAAAGAGGTTCCACGAGCTACCTCATCGAGTTAATACCACGACGGATGCTTCGAGGATAAGCTGGGAAGCGGCATGAGATCCCCACAAATAAACGTTGGGGTGGGGGCGGGGGGAAAAAAAAAAAGAGGTTGGGGGGGTGGGGGGGGGGGGGGGTGGGGTGGGGAACCCCTTCTTCCCCTCCCCTCGCCCTTTGTATTGTTGTTCCCCCTCCTCCCCCCCTCCCTTTCTTCCCCCCCCCCCTTGTTTGGTTTTTTTGTTGTTTTTTGTTTTTTGTTTTTCTTTTCTTCCTTTCTCCCCCCTCCTTCCTCTCCATATCAAAATAACTAGGGTTGGCTAGCGGTCTATCACGCTCTTTTAAGCGATTCAAACGGATGCAGTCTCTGGGAAGTCGGTGAAAATTAGATCAGACAATGCCCCACTGTAATTTCCTACATCAACCACCAAGGAGGAACAAGAGTCTCCTCATGTGCATTGCAACCATCCCCTCCCTTTGGTGCCAGTCACCATTCAACTACCCCAAGGCGACATCTACCTGGAGTTATCAACTGTCTAGAAGCAGCTTTTCCAGAGGAAAATCAGCCAAATGATAGCTTATTCGGTATCAACTGTGGAGTGCCATCTCAACAGCCGTGTATTCCAGATGCATTTTTCAAAGACTTTCCAGGCCATAGTAGATCTGGTTGCAAATAACAGATTACCAACTCCCAAAATCCTGCACGTGGCTAGCCGTACGAGAAATCCTGGGTGAGGGACTGCTTTACATTTACAATAAGTTGGGAGACCTGATTGCATACTCCTTTTCCACCGTTACAATTCCTGGCGAAGGTACTAACAAAGTTACAGCAATCAGGTCAAGTAACATACTGCTTGTAGCCCCATTTTGCCACGTCAGTTTGGTTTTTTAAGACTGGTCAGCTTGTTGGAAGACCCTCCAAGCCTGATTCCGTTAAGGCAAATCTGTTGGTGGACGGAGAAACAAGCGTGTCGCTCGCAAAGCTAAATCTCTCCACTTGACTGTGTGGCCCTCTCAAGCTCACCTTCAAATGCAAAGGTTTTTCAGAGCGCGGCCACCCTGGCGGCGGGAGCAATAAGGAAGTAAACATCCATTATTTACTATAGTAGACTTGGACGCTTCAATTCCGAGGGGTGGGGGGGGGGGGGGGGGGGGGGGGGGGGGGGGGGGGCAAGAAACACAATGTTTATCCTCATTCTTCCTCTGTAGTAGACTGACTACTTCCCCTTACATCTCTCTTTCAATAAAACCTCCATATTCACCTATTATAACTACCTCTCTGCCCTCTCTACTATACTTATAACCCTACATAATAAAAAATAGAGAATATAAGTCTCTCGGATCTCATTAAGGGAATGCTTTATAAACATCCTACTGTTTATAAAGTCTCACTCCATCGTGGGATCTTCACATTGGTCCTTCAGTACGTCACCGACGAACCGTTTGAACCATTGGACTAAGCCACTCTTCTCGATTTAACTATTAGACAGCATTCCCTACTGATGGCTGCTTCTACCAGACGATTTCGAAACCATGCGTTGTCTACTTTTCCTCGTGCTGGGTTTCATGAAGCAACACAGACACTCCATTATGCACTCAGCCTATAGTTTCTTCCAGAGCTTTCCCAAGGTTACTGGTGATCCTGAAGGTAATAACTCTGGTGTCCTTATCAACCTGCTCATAAGGTGAGGATCGCCGGTTTTATTAATAACTACAAGTGCATGATCTAGATAGCTGATGTTCACATGTTATCATGTTTATATATGTATATGGCAGTACCTTGGGGGCAAATTATTTCAGCTTCCATTAAAATTTCACATGGCGAGAAACCTCGCAACAACTGAGACTACCGGCTCCACTTCCTCCACCTATACCAGTTGTGGCAGTCATGCACTAGTTGGATCATTTCGTAATGTATATACTGGATAAAATACTATACTCACCAAGGTTGTGAGATTGTTCTATTTATACATGAATACTTACAAATGATACAACTAGTAACCCTCATCCAGGCCCTTCCCCGCAACGTTTGGAGCCTTGGGGACGGTACAAAAATGCGCAAAGGATTCTGGATGGGGGCCATTGACGTCATGGATGGGCGTACCTATGCTAGCATGGTACCGCTACTAGGCATGGGCGCACCCGAATTTTTAATGTGCAATATGTGTGTCCAGGCCTTTTGTTGAGCAAAAAAAATGCACTATTTGGATTCATTCGTAAGTATACATAGATAAAATAGAACAATCTCAAAACCTTGGTGAGTATAATATGCTCAGAGAGAAAGTCAAGCTAAGAGTCCCCTGTATGAGATGGTGTAGACATGGATACGCAGAATCTGATGAGGTGGGCAATGGAGATGACGGTAGCCAAAGTAGAGATGGAAGACATCAAAGAAGATTGAGAGCACATTGACCTGAGTGTGTGGCTTGTGACAAGAAAGCATGGCAAGGTGACCCCACCTGGAATATAGGGAGTTTCCAGTAACCTGACCCATCTGCACTTTTTTCTGACACACTTATTAATTCATAACCTTATGGAATAACATGTTGCTTTATTCCTTAAGGGTTTCCGCTTCATAAGTGTGTCAGAAAAAATGGTCCGGTTACACACTCATTAGGAGTAAATGTTATAAAGTTTAAGTAAAGTGATGTTTCTGTGCCAGCCTCTTCTAATACAGCGTCTGAAAATGTACATTTTATAATCCTACATTGACCCGACAATTGATCCCCAATTGAAATACACAAACGCTTTATTGGTTCACTTCCAATTAAAAATGGATGTTGACTGGAAAGTCCAACAAATCTATATTATAATATGCCCCATGCATCTTTCCTGTCTGTGTCGTGTGTCTGTCTGCCCTTTTTTCTCGAGGCTGGGGGTCGCACGGTCACGAAACGTGGTGGGTGGGTAGCTTGGGCCAGGCCATATCTAGTTTCCTAGTCGATTGGTTCGCGGATATGTGCCCCATAAGCGGTAAACAAGAAACAGTTTTTGAAAACAAGTCGTTGCTTTCAAAAAGCCAGTGATCGCACAAGACCCTTCCTAGTGGTATATATTAATTAGTGTGCAACTGCGGTTGTTTTAACTGTGGAAGTCCAACAAAAAGTGTATGCCCATTTATTATAGTGTAAAACGCCATGGAATTATCTTATTAAACATTTTTTTTCCCTTTTTCCGTATGTCCAGTGTCGGCAAATGAAGCGATGCATATTGATTAGCAGCACTTCCCATAGGGCACATTAATAAACACAACCCAAATTCCTGTATCATGAAGATTTTGTAGGGCTGCTGGTGTATCAGGTAAGTGATATGTATGTGGAGTGGGGGAGAGACCGGGCCCAGTGCCTTAGACCACTCGGCCACCTCGCCCCCAGAGCTATTAGCATTCTATAAAAATCAGAAAATTCCCTTGTCAGAAATAGTCCAGAGGACTAAAAAGCGCCTAGGATTTGTATATACAGGATTATGAGAGTAACATTTCATTTTATGGTGTAACTAATGGTCACAAAACTACTGACCGGGCACCAGGGCATTTGTTCACATTTTTTTTCCGCAAAATTCTTAGTGGCCTTTATTCAACTTAAGATTTTCATTTGGCTTTCATAAATCACTGTACCACCGAAACAATGATGTCTCACAACCCAATATTAATGCTTTCTGGCCCTCCTTGTAGTCGACACAAACCCCATGATTCTATTTGCATTTCCTGGACCTTTAAGGTTATTTTCTGATAAAGAAAAATTGTGATCAAGAGTCAATACAGTCCACAAGCACTCGGCTGTCTTTACTCTTCTTACCTTTTCAGCCATTCCACGTACAGATTCGATTGGTGCACTGTAAAAAATGTTTACTCCATATATTCATGTGGCACATATGTGAGGCATGCATTCATAATTTGCTTGCTCATCCTTGTACAAAATAATGTGTATGGCAGCAGATATACAAATAAGCAATAAACTTTTTTGAAATTTAGAACTAGTTCTCAGTGAAAGAAACAGGTATTGATCTAGAACTAAGATTTGCTCCTTGAAAAACCTGAATTTGTGACTGAAAAACCTTTTTTTGATGCACTTGGTCTGTACTTTATTTAGATAAGTTTTAAGCACGATTTTAAAAAGTTATCATAAACCCTGGTTCTTTCTCAAAAAAAAAATTGACAAATGTGGATTCTCTTCTGGAAGCTAACAAAGAAAATATTTGATGCTAGTTGAGAATTAAAGGTCCCAGAAGAAAAAAAGGGGTTGGGGAAGAGATGATGACTTCACATCTTTTGGGACATTCCAATGCAATGAACGGGGCCAGAAAAAGAATACACTACTAGTGACATCAGTTTTGAAACTATTGATGATTATCAGTCAGTGTCATTAATAGATGCACACCAGTCACTTGAATTTTCTATTACAACTCTGATAAATCAATGATCCTCACCAACCCAATATGAAGCTTTTTTCCTGTCCCTCCTTGTAGTCTTGACACCACCCACATTGAGATCTATTTGCTTTCCTGGACCTTTAAGGTCTTTCTGAATAAAGAAAAATTGTGATCAAGAGCAAGATATAGGTCCGCACAAGCACTCGGCCTGTTTTACTTTCTACCTTTTCAGCAAGTTAGCAGGGGAGGTAGAGCCTGACCGTACAGGATGCATTGATAGCATCAAAATGTACTCCATATATTCATGTGGCACATCTGTGAGGACATGCATTCATTGTTGAATAGAACACCGGGGGCTGCTTGTCATTTCAATCAAGCAATCCAATGCTTTTTACACATTGGTAGGTCAAATAGTACGCAAGATGGTGAATGGCGTTATTCATTGCCGTCCAAGAACGATCAGCGTGAGTGACCATTGGTAATTGCGACCATAGGGAGAAATCTCCATGTGGATCATGATAAGATAGTCATCGGTAAGTCATGAGTAAAACGGTATCGGTGTTCATGCACTGCTCAGTCACTGAGACAAGGCCAGATTATTATTTGTGCATTAGTCTGCCCAACAGACACCTGAACCGTTGCGTGCCTGTAGGATAGGTTTTTAAGTGTATAAGTATTTATCATTCAGTAGAATTAATATTGTAATTTCATTGGTTGATAGTCCTTTGAATATTTCCGTATTACTCGGCTCTCCTGAGCATTTAATGTATCCCGATCAACAGCACTCATCAGTATCAGGCGTTTGTCGCTCAGTTTACATGAGAGGTATGGCCCAAGCATGATCAAGCATAACTATAATGTGTTAATCCTATGATCTTACACTATAAATAACTTTGCTTCCATAAAGGCAGCAGAAGGCCTAAGACTTCAAACAAGGCGAACTCGTATTTACGCGATGCGTAAAATATGTCCGCGCCGAATATCGCGATCACTAAGTTAACGACTAAAATAGGACAGGTCCACTCTTAATTTTGGCCACCATAGCTCGAAAAAAAAAATCATCATCAAACTTCTGAAAATTCACTAAATTTAGTGAAAATATGATAATTTAATTCAATTGGCAACACTATTTTTGAAAAATCAATGTGACCCACATTTAAATTTTTGGGACCCATACAAGGTCCAGAAAGGGGCGAAACACTGTATTTTCACATTTTCCAAGAAATGTAAACAGGCTGGCAACCCAAAGACGGACCCCATTAACAACAAAACTACAAAGAATACCTTTCAATGAAAACATGGGTACTACATATGTTAATGACTTGTCTTGTGGTATACTTTGCCCCCTCCACCTAGCATTGACTTGATATTTGCATAGTTAATTTGCCCGAAATACGACCAAAATCTAATCAGGTCGAGAACATCCCCCTTCCTTCCACCAGTTACAGCATTATACGCCTTAACGAACTCCAGAAAACTTGTACACAAGCCTTGCGGGAAAATTTCATAAATTATGCAAATTAGATACTTAATTCTCATATTTTCACCCAAATCACCCTAATAACATCTTTGTCGAGAACTCCATCACCCACTTCTTTTCCACCAAGGTTACATCATCGAACCCTCAACGGAACTCCGATAAATCGTAAACATATATGTTCACAATGTGGACATTTCTGTGTAATGGTGGACCTTTTTCCTTTTTTGCCCCCACCCCCTGACAGACCGAGGGGAGACCTGGGGTATGAATTACATGGTTAATAGGGGGATTTCCCCACCTACCAGATACCCAAGTTGGGCTACCTCTAGCTCATCCAGACAAAAGATATGCCCAAATGTCCAGTGGTAACCATTTTTTATCCTGCATACATACTACGACTGTGTAATGTGGACCTTTTTCCTTTTCCCCCACCCCCTGACAGACCGAGGGGAGGACCCTAGGGGGTATGAATTACATGGTTAATAGTGGGGTTTTGTTTCCCCCCACAAATATACCCAATTTGGCTACTCAGCTCATCCAGAAAAAAAGATACGCCCAAATGTTCCAGGGTTAACATTTTTTATCACGGACATACATCGGACATACGGACGGAGCCCTTTTATAGTCCCCTCCCGAACTTCGTTCGGCGGGGACAATAGTGAAATTAAAATCAAGGCTCAGTAGTTTGTTTTTTGTAGTAAATTCCATGTTACTGATGATAAATTCCTTACGCCCCCTGTTTGTTCTCATGCAATACAAAAATATAAATGGTTTTGGTGCCAAACTATACCAGCCTTTGGCCTGTGTGGGTTTTGGCACCACCCATTGATATTGTTAAAGCAGCGGCCCTGGCACATTTTCCCAAAATATAAAATTTGTTCAAGTTGCTCTCATGATAGTCTCGGCCATTGCAAGAATAGGATACTGTTTAACACAAAAAAATAACATCTCAAAAAAAACCAAAAAAAACAAAACACCGATAGGGACGTTCATAGAGGTTCAAGACACCCGGTTAATTTGTAGGCTAATTTCTCCATAACTTTAATCAATAAAGTTATATTACATGATATCATAGACTCGTACTCATTGATATTAGGCCAAGTAAAAAAAAATAAAACAATTGCATCATCCAGTCTTTTCAAAAAAGTTGCTGATGGAGGGCCTTTATTAATTTATTTTTTTCACAGATGGCCTTTAGGTCTAAGATGGCCACATGATATTTTGCAAGATTGCGTTTGCATTGTGGAAATAGTAGTATGCAAGAAGTTTGAAGAAATTGCTCAACAAAATGAAGGATACTCCTTTAAAATAAGGTATGAGAGTTCACTATTTTTTGTTGACTTTTTCCTCTTTTTTAGCCTTCTCTTTGGTGGTGTTTTTGCTTTTTTTAAAAATAACAAATGACAAAAAAATCGGTGTGTCATCCAAAATCGGAGCGGCATCCAAAATCGGAGCGGGCGGGGATGATCAGCTGGTTTATTTTCTTTACTTGGCCTTAACAAACAAGATCATAGGCCGGTCAAACAGGGTGCATGCCGTGGTAAACACGCATACGGCGTGTGTTTTCATATGTTTTACGTCCATTTCCATCGTCTGCTGAATTAATGTCCTGGCGACATTAATTATAAATTCGTCGTTTTACCCATAAGGACTGACTTGAGCTTAACTATTTCAAGTGAGGGCTAGTGTATATAAAAGCTTTACAACCATGCAAAATTCGATTTTGAAAAATCTTGAGTGCGCACTATTTTTCAAATGTGCCATTGTGTCCCTTTAGTTTGCATGCCACAACGGGATAATGTATAGTGTCTCGCTACTGTTCAATACTTACCTAATCTCTAATGCCCAGTAGATGGAAGAGCGTAGATAATAAGGGACATTCAGATATTGTTGTGGGGAAGGATGGGAAAGGCACCCTAAATTTGTACAAGGTGATATATTGTATGCAATTATTGCTGATCGCCTATTACAGAACAACTTAACTATATTATTTGGATGTTATGAATCTTGAGTGATTTAGTTTTAATTCAAGCTGTCTGCATCGGACAACTAATTAACACAGGGACCTATACTTGCATGGGAAAAAAACTGAAATAATAAAAACTACTCATTAAGTTAAAACA